>JAPYYV010006423.1:0-29491 GCA_030522625.1 Copidosoma aretas | reverse complement strand
ATACATTATTTTTGTATCACATTTTGTAATACATTTTTTTTCAATCAGCTACTTGACTATTGCTATAATAGTTAGTTTTAAATTAACTCGATCTCAATTTTTTTTAAATTTAATATTAATATTATAAAAATTATGGTGTAATTAATTTTTAATACAAAGTGAGACTGATGTTTTTACTCGGACACAAGAGTCAGGACAAAAAACAGATTAAAACGCGAAAGAACCGTGGTTATAGAAGTGGTAGCCGTGTCAAGTAAACTCGAACCTGCGCGAGCACATGATGTATACACACCTATATGTGAGTGCTATATACATTTATGTATATGTGCACCTATATATAGCTAGCTCACCAAAATAGCTGTGAAAAGACGGTCTATTTTTTTTTGGTCCAAAAGCTCGTCCAAATATTTTTCAATTACTTTTTTTTGGACCATGTGTCGTATTTTATATGCGTCCATGGACCGTCCATGGACCGTCCATGGACCGTCCGAAAAAATGGACGCGGTCTTTTTACAGCCCTGGTGATGAGCCACCTTATGAAAGTAATTTCAGTGTTCAATGAAAAACCTATTAAAAACTATTTTAGATGAAAAACTTTCAAAAAAGACAAATCTTTCTTACAATAATTTTCTTCTGTATATGAACTAAAAATTTGAGTTTTAGGAAGAAAAACTTGATTTTGAGATGGTGTTTTCTCCTAGTAATTTGAAGATAGCGTGTTCATTCCTTCCTCAAGCAACCAATAATGACTTAACCTATATATCGAAACTCCATTTAGCAATCACATTACTGCACGTCTTGATCTATACAAACAGCCATGATTCTAAAAGTCTATTGATACTTTTAATTTTAACGAGAATGAATTTTATCTACGTGCAATACGCTTCACAATGTAAATAACTTTTAATACTCTAGATTGATCTCGATTGAGCTGGATAAATATCATTGTATGTGACACAATATATATTTAAGGAATACATTATAATTAAAACTGTTTTTGTTTTCTTTAACTTGAAAATCATCGATTTATTAAAATACTAGTAATTAATATAGCACTAATACTCACATCAATAACAGTTAGAAATGAAAAACAGTTTCGAAGTATGTATCTGAGCCTTGATACGGTTTGATACTTTAAAAATGAAGATCGGAACGTGTGGACCAAAGTCTAACACACTCATAAATGATAGATACAGGAGCAGAAAAATATATGAATTTTAATGAAATGCTTCAATCCGCATTACATATCCATTTGGCATATTAAATGATGCACTTGACCTAAATAGCGGCTTTTAAATTCAAGATTAAATTATCTGAATGTATAAAAGAATAAAATAAAGATGAGTTACTGGTATTTTTATATCAAAAAGTTTATTGAAGAGTAATAAGATGTAAGCCTTGCTTGTACAAATAAGCATTTTACTACGTTACTGATCGAAATAACTACCTTGTAATAATTAATTAGTCACACGTAGCTGTTATTTTCATAGTCGGACAGTTCGAAAATTGGTTGGCATCCTCAGCCTTTTTAAATAAATTGATCGAAAAGTTTCTTCAATATTTTACACACTTTTAGTTAAATTTTTCAATATTGGTTCTAAGATCTCGTAACATGTGGATGACTTGTTTAAATTAAAATCTGTTATATTTTGAGAATAGTTTTGAAGTTATTAACAAAAATTTGACAAAAAAGCCACAAAACAGCCTGACGCATTTTTACAAAATTGCTACTGAAATTTTTTCTACCGCCAATTTTTATACGTACAAAAATTTCATATGCATATTCTTTAGACATAAAAAATATACAGTTATCGTAAACACGCAGTTCCTCGGTAGCTCAATTGGTAAAAGCATCTGTACGATTAACAGAGACTGTGTGTTCGAACCACACTCGGGGAAGATTTTTGTCGTTCTCGCATTACATTCTTTCTACTTTTAAAAATGTTTTTAACTAACATTAAAAATTGTATTAATTGGTTCTTTTTTTTTCAAAAATAAGGACGGGCTTTTAGTGTTGAGAGAAGCCAATATGGTTCCACCTAGATGAGCCATATTTAATGTATATGTATTAATCGTTTCTAGTATACCCGTTAGCTACTTTTAATTATATAAAAAATTATAGTTATATTAAAAATGTAGTTTTTCGAAAATTTGTAATAGACTTTTGTTAAATAATGTTATGAATTTAGTAACTTTCAAGGTTATAACGTTTTGTAAGTGAATAAAACAATGTATCGGGTTTATACTAATATTATGCGAATCTCTGGGCCCTGGGGAATAATCCTGAATTTTTTGGATCCACAACCGTTTGAGTACTAGTGATTTCATTATAACTCGATACTCTAAACGAGTTGAGCGCCACACATGTACGCTTCTAGATGCCAATGCAACCTTAAAACATTCCAAGAGTATTTTTTACAATTTTTTATTAAATTCGCTATCATGTCTGTTAGTTTGTTTGTTTGTTTGTCTGAAATCAAATCATGCTATCGAGTTTTCGACCACTTTTGGACATCCGATCAGGCTGAAATACTACGTAATGTATGTTACCAAGCTAATTTCGGGCGAACGTGGGCGACCCACTTTAGCCTGAATTCGCCCGAACTTGACCAGAGAACGAGCGTTCTTTGGTTGAGTTCGGGTGACTTCCGTTAAAAATCAGCTGTTGTTTTCTAATGTATTTATTAGCTGTCGAACGCCTTCCATAAATGATTACTTTCGGAAAACTTGTTAATACCCATATAAAAATACATTTCACTTATTTCTACGTTTTGTTTGGTTTTAATTACGTTTTTGATTAACATAACCTCTGCAGATAGCCAACAGGACACAAACAAATAACAGCTAATTCTTAATGGAAGTCGCCCGAAATTGGCTTGCGAACATACCTATATACGTTAGGTTCCAATTATAATTCATCATAGTGTATTCAATATTATGAAATATTAAAAATGGCTGCCACTATCAAATGGCGGACTACCTTTTTCTTTATAACTAGGAGGCTCTGCTCCCTGCACGCTTCGCGTGCCAACTCCCAACTATTAACCAAACATTAATTTCCATTATTTTTCAAGAAAAATGAAATTATTAGCTATTTTATAACAGTTAGTTTTCATTTTTTTCTATTTAAATTACTTTTTATTCAATTTTTCAAACTCTTGTTTTTAAATTTTCCAGCCGTCAGCTAGTCTCAACCAATCAGATCAAGAGTTATTCTGCCGACAGTCACGTGTAACTCATTCTTTTAGGAGAGATCCCCTCAACATGTGTATCAAATAAAAGGATATGACCGGTTAAATATAAACAGCCTTTGAAAGTTATTCAAAATTGCAAATAGCAGCTAACAATATGGCGGAATACTTGTCCCTTTACGAGCCCCTCGACATGGGTATTGAATGAAAAGGCACATCAAAAAGAATACGATAAGCTGCGTCACGTTATTCGGAATCCAAGCGGAACGCCTTTTTCTCTAAAACCCCCTGATATGGGTATTATATGAAAGAGTATGACGAGTAGAATATAACATATTACGCCGTGACACTACAAGTTTAATATAGTGGCTGAAAAAATTGGTAGAAAATACACATTTGATCATCGTTTTATCGATTTGGAGAAAAAAGGTGCCAATTAAGAAAAGTGCTTAGAAAGATGCCAATTCGAAAAAGTGCCAAGATAGGAGACTATTTCAAAAAGCGCTATGAAAAAAGACAATACTAGGAGGACTTATGGTTTGGCGGCGGAGAAACGCATACGTACGAGAGAACGCAGGCATAAGACGAATGTAAGAAATATATTTACGGAATTAATTTAAGGCAAGAAAGCACAGTAAGTAAAGGGTAAAGGGAGAGTGAAGCAAGGACTATAAAAAATTCGAAGAATCTATCGGCATAAAGTTAATAAGGAGAAGAAGCAGCTTAAGGTTAGGAGTGGCGGCTTTGAGAAAGGCAAAAGAATAACGAACTTGGATAAAACGGTCTTAGAAAAGACATGCTTAGAGAAGCAAGTTGAAAAGATAAAGAACGAAATGAGAAAAGAGATGGAAAAGATAGAGACAGAAACCAAGAAGCAAATAGAGGATCTAAAAAAGGTATAGGAAATGGAACAAGGAAGGGAGGCAGATGATGGGATGAACACAGAAAAAAAGTAGATGGAAGAAAAAGCCCGACTAACTGAGAGGATGGAAAAGCTCGAAAGCTATGCTGAGACAAAAGAGAGAACAAAGGAGGCATAGCATAGTGATCAAAGATGAAAGTTTTGGAGAGGATTATTAGGTAAAGAAAACGCACTGTTATATAACAGATGGTCTGAAAGTGTCAGTAAAGATTGGGAAAGCATACGTGATCAAGAAAAAAAAAGATAAACATAAATAATATCTTCAAACCAACAGTCTGAAGTTGCTAGAACGGTATTAAGAAATAACATCACCATTATTCAAGTAAGGCATGGATGAGAACTAGGTACATTTAAAAAAGTTACACTTTAAACATCTTCAAACGGTATTGTAGTTGATTAGATGACAATAGTAAAGGTGTTTTTATTAGAAACTTTTATTCTACGCTTTCATTTAACTTGCTTAATTCGTACTTGTAAATTAAAACAAATAACATTCGAATATGAATCAAGTTAGGTCGCTTTAAATTCTTCGGCCGTCAATGGCTCGTCTCATCTCACTCGACTGTTTCTACTAAGTTTTATAGATGATGGACTCTTTAACTGATACATAAGGTTATAACTAAAAAGTTAAAATAAAACATATGTGTAAGAAAATTATGGATTACGTTTTAGATGAAATCATCTAGAAAGTATAAGATTAATTGTGATTTATTGTCAGCGTGATTGATAACAGAGGGAGTCGACAATGGTACATATATTGATAAACATTAAACAGTCAGGCGACCACTGCTTTTACTAATCATGTCTACCATAAAACTATTTTTTACTTTTTAGTTTACTAGACGAACCCGAGCACGATCCATATGCTTTAGTAATAACTAATAGCACATATTCACAAGCTTGTCAGTGCCTAACAATAGCATTACCTTATTATTGAAGTAGATAATGTAGTGTATGTGAGTATAACTCTTTATTAAATATTACAAATCGTCAGATATTTTTGTGTGCCACTCGCACCCTTATCAGGGAATTAATTACTAAATCATTAAAACATTACCGTATTATTATTAAATTCATCAGTAAAAATTGTTTTATATTGGTTCCACTCAAAGTTGTTTATTTTTTAAAGATGAGATATGAACGAATCCTCACTTTTTTCTATCGTTGGCCGGTGAAACCTTTTATCCAACTCGGATTTGTAAGCTAATAAATGTGAAAGAAAAACGTTGTTTAAGTAAAAACGCGATTGCCTCTTTTTACCGCACAAAGCAGGGAAATTAGAAGAAGAAGAAGACAGAAATAAAGAGAAAATGAGTTTTTAATACTTGACTAAAGTGAAGCTAGTCTAGAAATCTCATTTTCATCACGTTTGAGAGCAGTAGGAAAATCGATTTGGTTAGAAGCTTAATATGAGTGCAAGTCTTAGGCTGCTCAACCCGTTCATAATTCTTAATTTCCTTTGGACAAAAGTTACGAGTTTTGTCGCCCATCAAACTTGAAAATTCACACCCGGCCTGTTGCTGTTGTAAAAATAGAACTGGTGTTGAAGAATGTGCCCATTTTTATTCACATACTTCTCTTTATCCTTTTTGTCACTTGGCTTTCTCACTACTTCTCAGACTTCTATGAGAGCGGAATGAAATGTACAGTTTTTTAATGATTCGCGAGTCAACTCGACCATTAATAAATTGGGAGCCAACTCGCTACTTTTCTGACATATGCGAGCCAACTCAAGATCTCCGTACTAGCCGGTAAGGGTGAAAATGATTATGACAAAAAACTTTCGCCTTCGACGTAATTAAATTATTTGTGTCACAGTATCCCAAAGTATCTCGGTGCAAGTACAAACAAACTCAAATCAAAGCGGCCTGATAAATTGGATAAAAATATTAATAAACCCGCAACTTATAACAATGTATAATTCTACATCATACAAATAGCAAAACAGTAAATCAAAATTAATAGACTTTTTAACCTTCCAACTACTTGCCAGTGATATATTATTGCTTGGAGTAGCCATAGTAATTGTTAAAATAAAAGAATTATCTCGGTTAGTTTTGTTGTAATACGACCTTGCTAAGAAAGATTCAAGGATTTTTAGCGACTACATATGCAACTATATGTAAATTTGTTCATACCTGTCACTATTAAACCGCTAAAAGTCGGTCCTTTTAAGCTCGTTGTTGGCTATCTTTGCTCACAGTATTTGCATCCCATTCCACTGATAATTACTTTGTTAATGTAGCCTATCCTTGTACAAAATTTTCTCAGCAATAAATTCAACTGGTTTTTAGTCTTTCTAGTCCCATCTACATCATAACTAGCTGGCAAGGGTAGGTCGGCAAATAGGGTATAGAGCTACTGATGCAGCGACAGCTGGAACGGTTCCCAAACGACTCGACCACTCTTCCGCATATTATACACGTTACAGAGGCCTCGTCTCTCAACAGGGCGCCGACACAATGGCCAAAGCTTGTGGAGGGCCAAGGTCACGCTCGAGGCTTCTGGACCTACGCATACCGTATGCTGCGCGACAAGAAAGACTGCTAGAGCTTTCACGTATAGAATGGGCACTCTCGTACGGCAATTAAACATGTAATCAAGTCCAAAAAAGTCAGAAGCGAGAGATGTGAATAGCAAATTGATGAAGGAGCAGCAGCCCATTATAGGAGAAACCAAATGTACAACCTACTGATTCAAGCTATGCCTTGTCGTCGTTTCTGATAGACGATTTGTAGCTCCTGCTTATGTTCTAGTTACTTTGGCTGCCACTATATGGCAAATATGGCTCTCAAAGTGCTAACCCTCTTCTATCTTTCAAACCTATTCGAAAAATGTAGGAATATTATAGCCGTGGATGGTCAAATCTTCACTACAACCCTACATAAAGTGTATGCATGGAAGCAGTTACAATTGAAGTTCAAGGCATATTAAAGGTTCAGAAAAAGCAAATAGTGTAGCGAAATGTATAAAAAATAAGTGTCAAAATTGCCACTTTGATCCTACGTGTTTATTTCAACAAGTACGTGGGAAATAAATACGCGTAAATTGAAAAAAGAGGACAATCACTTGTTAGCCAAAGTCGTACTTCTCCTGTAGTTGTCAATACTTTTTGGACTTATCATAGAATTCAATATAATAAACCATTAAAATTATAATCCTCAATAGAGGTGTTATTTTATTCGCTGTATGTTATTGAAGTTTTAAATTAAAGTGGATGTAAAACTCATTTCTTAATTATGAGATACTTGCTCTGTTCCCCTTTTTTCATCATTTTAAATTGATAACTGAAATAGTGGATTTCGTCATGGCTGCTTCGCAGGTCTTTCGGGCCTTGTGATCAACTTGGTCGATAATTTATCGCACCCATAACGAAATCTGCTATTTCCACAGAAGTATGTGAATAGAAAAGAGGTAGAAATAGAGAGCAGAAATGGTATTATCCACATTAAATTGAAATTTTCTAGTTTTTCAAAAATGGCATGCCATTTTTGGCCTGTAGGCCTGTTGGTCAGATGAAATAGATAGTTATTTATTCCCAGAAAAATGCATCAAATATGAAGACTGGAAACATGTTACAATACTATACATTATAAAGTGTGGTTTGCAGCGCTACCTCAACCCTCTGAGCAGTGTTATTTCCCAAGCTAATACACTAACCACTGAGCCAACGATCACTTTGACATGACCTTTATCTCACTTTTCAACTAAAATTATTCATCCATGCTTTTTGGGTCAAGCTCATATTGAAGAACCTAAATAGAAGATGAATATATAACTATATCTGAAGCAACTACATTTATAAACGAGACTACACTTTCAGTATTTGTGAAAAGATGAATAATACTCGATATCATAAAGTTTATGATAAAAGTAGAATCCTTAAAGACTAGTGACTACAATGACTACTAGGGTGGCTAACTATTTCACTATGAGCAGTATCGAGGTACGAAAAAAGCATGTTCCACTTTTGGTAGTGTATGTTAAAACTTAGTGAATAGTTAGTGAGCCGGTGAAGGAAATCCAGAGATATTCCCAATAGATGACTTATTTTTTTATAGTCATCGCAAAATGTCCAAAGATTTTGTTCATCGCATTTTTCATAACTTTAACATTATTTTTACGAAGGAGCATGTTGCTCCTTTCCAAGGATCCTATTTCAAAAAAATACAACTTTAATATCGATTAATTATTGAAAAAATCGTGCTGTGAACCATGCTAAATTACAATGTGATGGCTTTTGCAAGAATCAAATGAGTAGATTCGAATAATAGCTATCCTGATATTCCTATTATTTATGTTGGATGGTCGAATCTCCTGACTACATACATCAAATACTGGATAAAAGTCTATTATGCGCGGTGAATAGGAAGTAAGCGGATTTGAAATTTAAAAGCTCTCGGATTTCATTCTTCGCATTTTCAGAGGAGCAAAATATTAATAAGAATTTCATCTGTGTAAAAATATTGTCGGACGAGTATAAAGTGGAAAAAAATTTCTTAGATAAAGCCGTCAAGCAGTATGCACAATTTCGGTACGCTAGTAAACCTCAATCAGCTGTGCTCTACATCCATATCAGAATTCTCGCTTTATCTCTATTTTCGTCTCTTTAGTCCTTACTCCCTGTAGTTAGCTGGAGCGCTTTCATTCTGATCCATAATTCCTTATTCGTCTATTGTCTAAATCAGGGATTTGCGATAATTCAATTCGATTTTTAATCGTATTCAATTAAATCTTTTTAAGAGAGTTCACTGGTGCCTAACTTTCTTCACGCCGTGAGCGAAAGAGATACATGATAACGTTGCTACAGCTCGCCATTGGCAGCATTAGCGATCTACTCTGATAAATATGAGAATATAGCAATTATTTACTTATGTATTATTGGTGTCACAAGCTATGAATAAGATTGATGGATCCGTAATCGTCAGATATTTTTATTATTCAGAAATAAATTCTTAACCAAATATTTACATGAATTGATTCAAAGTATTAGTTATTCGGTTCCACAGTCTTGGATTGCTGACTCACAAATATGCAGACATTTAAAGATATTAAAAACTCTAAAGTAAGTGCCGTTTGAAATGTTGGATGGAAACACGAAAATCCCATGGAACGGATTCGGGGAACGTTCAGAGTACATAATGTGCAGGAGCGTGCACGTGTATACATTATACACATTGGGCCGAGAACACAGTTAAGTCCAGCGCGAAAGAGCTCCTGTCCCAATCGATCCAAATCCAAGTCATCGAATTGATATTCGTGAAGTGCATTTTAATGGAGCCCCAAACCTCTTTTACCTTTTTAAATTAAAAAAGAAAACACGCAATTCCACCGCTTAATCGGCTCGCAACACTGCAGCATGAGCAGGCGCACAATCCGAGGAGCTCGGAGCTCGCGTCCTTGATGCTGCGGAAATCAAGCGCGCACGGGTCGCTCGGTTGGAATGGGGGTCCTGGTAGTTGAGGGCAGGGGGGGGGGGGCAGGCAAAGAATTCACGGAGAAATATTTGTAGTATTTTTGATCTTGAACTGTAGGCGCAGGCCGGCGCAAATCTTGACATGCTCTACTTTTTCGAACGTTACCTACTTTCGCTCCTCGGCCCCACTCGCTCCGCCACCCCCTGTTGCTCCTACCTCCCCCCCCCCTTCCCCCACCCACGAGACTCTCTCGATACTCCCTTAAGTTTTCATGCGCGAGCGAATAAACAGCCGTGCCGAGGCCTCGGTAGCGGCTCACCGAGAAACTCCGCCGGCCCACACAGTGCACGTAACAGTATATGCGCATGACCCGTATTTAACGCTGTGGAGTCTCAATCTCTGGACCGGTCGCCGATATAGGCCAGGCCGCGATAGCGGGAGGGTCGCGCCACATGCACTGCAGCTATCAGATCAGCACGTGACTTTGAAAACTCCGGGAGGAGGGGGGGGGGGGAGGGGCTAGAACAGTGGGCGGTTCGGGGGAGAAAAAAGGAATTCGGCCTTGAAAGTTGTCGCTCGGGTGATCCGGCAGCTCTGCTGTCTTTCTGCGACAGCAGGAGATAAAGAAATCGCACGCGCCGGATCTTGCCGAAAAACAGATGCCCGGAGGAGCGTTGGGCCGCTCGCGCGTGCAATGGATTCTTGTCACGTCGACTGGCTCTTGACTCCTGCGACACGTGGGTGATGCCCATTTAGATGTCCGCTTGGAGATCCTTTGCGGATTTCTGTGCGGCGAGTTTGGGTATTGTATGGTCATGCGTACAAGGATGAGGGGGAGAAAATTTTCGCATTTTTCTGTAGCGAGTGACTTATTATCCGCAACTTGTTGAAGATTGTGAATGTTACTCCAGAATGCGCGTGGAGGAATGGTTCTGTTGGACCCCTCTTAATGGAATCAATCTGAAATCAACTGAAATCACTCTGAAATCAACTTAGATTATTTAAAACTTTTACTAAAGAAAGTAAATGGTGATCCATTGAAATTACATCAAAATTAAAACAGATGATGAACTAATGTTAAAATCATGCTAAATCAGCTCAAAACATTATGGAAAAAAATACACGTAGTAAATCAAGAATTTTTCACGTAGTAGCCCGTGAAACCAACATGAAATCCCTTTGAAATCATTCAAACTTTCTGAAAATCTTAAATCATTGGGACCTTCCCATAAGAGTTTCGTTTTTCATTGAACCAAATCTGTTTGCCACAACACATTCTGATTCACCTACCGTTGTTGATTTGGTGCGTATATGTCTCTCCCGTGAATAAACATGCACGATAGAGGGATATCGCATAAAAGTATTACTACGACACGAGTAACAATATTCACTTATCACCCCCGCGCATCCCTCATTATCCCAAAAACTGAATCCACTCGAAGACAGATCCCCGTCAGATTTGATAGGGCCAGATTTACCTTTTCCTCCATGGGACGCAGATCGTCCGATACCCAACACGCACACCAGCCGAGAGCTTCCCAGGGGGTCGAAGAAAAACACCCTCATCCAAGTTAGCACGCAAACACGTGCCTCGGGAACACCCAGCGGAGCGAGATTCAGTTATAGGGGAAGAGAGCGAGAGTGGAGTCATTAGGCCGAGTCCGCGGCGGCACAGCACAGCGCAGTAGGTATAGAAGCAGAGGGCAGTGGGACACCTGTACGGAGTCAGTCTCCATGTATATATATATATTTCAGGAGGGATGGGGGGGGGGGCACCCGGAATTCAGGTCACGCATCTCGGTCACTCGTACTAGGTCACCACTTCGTCGCTCTCACTCTCTTTCTCCGCGCCACCCGCCGCGCAGCTCGGAGCGTGCACGGCACCGCCACCACGCGCCCCCGACCCCTGTACTCTTTCCCTCGTGCTCCTTTAATCCTGCTCCTGACACTGACTGCATCCTGGATGCGGAGCGTGTATTTGTCGGGTGTAATGTCGTATGTACGGGGCTGGACGGATGTAGTGAAATTTTGGATCCCACACGTAGTCTTTCTGATCCTTCTCTGGGATTCAATGACTGTACATGTGCGTGTACACGTAAATTATTGTGAGGTTCCATGGGTATGACAAGAGGTTTCACATGTGGAAGGAACAGAGGCATACATTTTGAATGAGGGAGCTGATAGTACTCCCTTCACTTGCATAGGACACATGCGACTATCGTACTCCCTCTCTCTCTCTCTGTGTGCGTGTGTGTGCGTGTGTGTGTGTGTGTGTTGATCGGATCGTTGTCGCTACCTTGAGACTACTTGGAGAGCCGAAGTTAGAAATGTGGGCCACCTACGGCTCAGATATTCCATGCTATTATTTTCTTCTGATTCCGTCGATGAAATTAATTAAGATGTAATTTGCAGCAGGATTTGACTGTATTTTTGTGTGTTGTACACGTTAATTGATACATGTAGCAGTGTATTGTTCGGTCGAGAATTCATCCACAAGGACTCAAAGAAAACTACGTAAAAAAATGTGTTCAATTTGCCTGGTGTTAAATATTGTTCATTCACATTTTTAAAGTTTACAAGTCTTATCATCAAATAAAAGTTATTCTATCGTCATTGGCAACTCAATTAAATTCTATCACATTTGACTACGAAATTTCCTTGATGTACATCTAAATGCAAAGGCTATGCTAGATAAAAATCAGATTACAACTACAAGGCTAGATTTGACTTATGCACTGGCTTACTTATTCCTATTTTACTTATGCTTGAGCGTGTATTATTTTATATCACGCGGTTTCCTCCGAATACCCTAACGATAGGCTTACCATACAGTGTGACCCTCAAAATTCGTGAATATTATAAACTCCAACTTTCCTAAGACCATACATTTTTAATAATAGTAAATCAAAGTTTCAAATACCGTAATCATTTTTAATGATCTGAAAATCTTGTTTAGTATCATACAACTTCTCGTTTCTTGTTAAGAGAGCTTTGTACAAATTAAAATCGGCTATAATTTGCTTCAAAATAGTGTAAATTCAAAAAGATGTATTTGTTTACAAAATTTCTTCAAAAATTCAAAGACATGTGCATTATTAACAATAAGAACTGATGTTCGGCGAATCAAAGCTAGTGAGCTTGTAGCTGTTTTGTTTGAGAAAAAACATCAGACTTGATTTAATTATTCTAATCGGACTGTGATGAAAAATGTTTCATAACAAATAGTGTAATGTTATGATACCGACAATAAATGGATGCAAAACTAGGAATAGATTTATGACCTATCATTGTACTTCATGAACATAACAATGAAAAGCAATAATTTGACTACAATTACATTTTATTCATTGACAACTCATGAATGTTATAAACTACCTTTACAGCGAAAATCGGCATGTGGGCAGATGTAGGAAATATTGACAAACAATTTTAATTAATGATCTAAACATTTCGTCTGTACTACAAAGATTATTATAAATTAGCATAGAATAATAGAGGTAGCATATGACGTGTTCACGAGGGAAATGTAAGCAAATTAAGTATACCTATCCGACAACACGACTTATTTCACAAAATAACTTCTCGAACTGTTTTTACGAAAATCAAGACTTAGTTTTATGCACGTGTTCTTGAGACATTAAGAATCAATATTCTACAAAAATGTAGTACCTCTTCAAATCTTTACACTTTTATCAATTACGTAAATTGATCATTCTGTAGAGATCTTTTTTATTTCTGAGTACTCTGAATGTTAACAAAAACTGCTAAAACAATAAATGTTCTAGATAAATATTTTATTTTTTCGTACTATTCTGTTTTGAATCATCCAAGTCCTTGCAAATCGAAAACAACCATGACCTTCGTAGTGGTGTGCTTCCCCCCTTTCCCCGAATCAATACTGCTCGAAGCACTCCTTCCTCCTCAAATATTGTTTAAGCTTTTACTCACGAGCTTGACCCCCAGCTTTTACCCTTTTATTCTGTCGCTTTCGCTAACGCGTGGATAATGACATATACGCACTATTTCGCTTAAATGTAGATAAAATACTGTTTGGAGTACTTGAAGCGATCATGTACCTATAATGTGTATGGAAAGCACTAGAAAGTCAGACACTACACTGTAACGACCTTCAATGTTTTCTTTGCCCCTGATAACAAATCACTTTTATCGAAATAATGATAAACTGACTCAATAAACATTGGAGTCTTCAGAAACTTAATTATCGTAAATACTTTTCTGTGGCACTGAGGAATATTGATTTTCTCAGTCACTTGAATCTCAAAGTCATGTCACTAAATGTTTTCAAATTAAATATTCAGATATAAATGTTCGGGTGCAATTGAATACTGCTGCTGTGACTGCTGTGATCAATATTACTGAAGAGGACCCTGTATGAATTATCGTTCTTATATAATCGAGTGAAATTATTAACCATACTAAATCATCAATCAACGAATCTTACAATGAATCCCTTAGTCTGCCTGAATCACAAATAAAAAAAATGTATACAAACACAATATATGAGTGTATAAAAGGAGCACTCTGCAAAGGAGTTGCGGAAACCCTAACGACGCCAAAGTTGATCCAATTCTTCAAACACATCCTATACTTGCGAACCTTGACAATAGGACTCTCCCGATGAATGCTCGCAGCTCCAATTCGAAAGCAATAATCAATACCCGCAGTTTAGAAGGCTCGGGGTGCGCTCGCAGCGTGAAAAAAAAGCCCTGGCTAGCTCGCGCAATCGGCTTACACGATGATCCGTTCGGAGAGGGTTAGTCGAATTAATTAAACTATGCGCTTGGAGACGCGTTTTTGTATGCAAAAACAGCAGCCTTGACACATATTACGGAAAAATCAGCGCCACCAGCGACTGATATTTATCATCGGGAAGACAATGAAAGTGTGATAAGAGGGTCAAGTCGGGAGTAAGTCTCTGTTACTTCCACGCACTTGGCTGTTCAAAAGATTTGTCATTTAAAATTTCATGAAAAAATCGAAATCCTACTGAAATCTTGAGGTACATGGCCATGAAAAAATTGTTTGCAGATCTTAAGAAAAATTTAATATCTTATAATTTGGGTAATGGTTCATATCCTGTCAAAAAATGAGACGATTCCTGTGTCTCGTATAAGAGATATTTTAATCCAAAGTCAGTGTTTTTTTCTTTGTTATACATGGCATCTTATGGGAAGGTACGTCATGTTTATCACTGTTTTGGACTTTTCGCTGGAATAAATTTTCAGTTTTCTTCAAAAAACTAATATCTCATACAAACCAAAAGTTTAATTATTCTTTAAATGGTCCTTTTTTCTAACAGATCACGTACCTCTCCCGACCCATCTACCTTAAAATGACGTGTTCGAAATTATGTACAGGTTATAAACCATGTAGACTCGACCCCATGAACTATGCGTGATTAGAATATAATTTTTTTGGGCGAACAACAATAGAAACCGTGTGCACCGAGCGCAGAGGGCGATGACAAGCCAAACGGAAACCCCAGCGCAGCGGCAAGAAGGGATGGTAAATAACCAGGGAAGGAAGAGACGGGAAAAATTTCTTCGAGAAAAGAGTACCTACGAACGTGCGGTGGGGTGGGGGGGGAGAATTCCGAGTTCCGTTCGTTCGCGTGTACACCCAGCCTGTACGAAGGGAATGGAAATAATAATAATAAAAATAAAGGGGATGCAGTGTAGCGGCGCGATGGTGGTGGGGCTGCACACGAGCGGATGCACTGGGCGGGAAGATGGGGGGGGGGGGGGGGGCCCGGCAGGGGGGGAGTAGTATTGAACTGGTTGGACCTTGAAGGCATTCGAAACCGGGGCAGTGTCCGCTCGCGCACTCTCCCACCCCCTGGCTGGCTCCCGAGCCGAGGCCACCATCGCGTGCCTCCCGTGCGCCGGTGTACAGCCAGACCCGCGCTCGCAGGTCGGTGCAACCATCCACCCCGCACTGCTGGCCGGCAAGCCGGGTCGCCCTACTTTCGAGAGCCGCTCGTGCCTCCCCCACCCCGGGCCCGATATTTTTACTCCTCTCTGATGGTGCAGTACGAGTGCTCGCGCGACTTATTTCCACCAGCTCGCTCTCTCGGGCTCTGCTTTTTCATTTCCATCATTTTTTTTCCCCCCCCTCGTGCCTATTGACACAAAACTCCGATTGGAATTGCGCTTTTTTATTCGGAATTTCGCCTTCCTTTTTCCTGCACGCTCCGAAGACGCGGCGGCTACTGAATAGGGGAGTGCCTTTTATTTTTGTCGAGGGAGGGGGCGGCGTAGCCACCGATAGTATGACTAATGGTGAGGATTTGGTATGTGGAACAGAAAGGGACGCGACCCTGAGACGGGCTGAGACGAGTGTGGTCCAAATTAAAGTTTCAAGGCTGCCTCGAGTTACTGTTGTTCGTGTGAGCTTTAATTTGGCGTATGAATTTGTTTTCATACTACACCGAAACGATGTGATTTGCATTCAGAACATACGTTTAACACAAGTGTCTTATGATTGAGAACAAGTTGCAGATTCCGATGAAATACAGCACCGTTGTCTCGTGTGTTTCATCGTATGCCTATTTTATATAACAATTAAATAATAATCTTGTATAAAAACGTTTAGTTTTAGGCAATAGACTCAAGCTGATCACATTATTAAACGTGGTGAAAATATCATAACTAATAATCATTTATGATTTTTTTCGAATGATATTATAATTTTAAGGTAGTAAAACTTAAGCTTTCTATTTATAACTACATTATAAATCTAAGTGCAACTTAGTATTCATAATTGCATAGACAAAAAGTTACATCCAGATGGATCTAACTAGTTTCAGATATTATTAATATGGATAAAATATCATTTCAATACCAACGCGAGTATTTTTATTTATCTTTACGTGCATGAAACTTAAAATATTTTAAAAATATGATTCTGCAACGTATAATATTTTTTATGAGATGATGAGTCTTTAACTTACAAAAAATCATAAGAATATGCTTTTTCATAACATAAAAATAGTTTTATGGCGTGTAACTTTTTTATTTGACATTTCTGGATAAAATATTCAAATCAAAATTATCTTTTCTAACAATTACTTTTTTTCAGATGAAAAAATAAATATGCTTTAATAATTATCTATAACGTAGATTTTTATATTTCACGCATAATTAATACGAGCGGGGTTCGCCAGCCTTTTTTTTGCACAAAAACATGCACCAATCTAAACTTTCAACTATTATCAATCATGCATACAATAAATATAAATATTTTTTTTTTAATTTTTAGTTAATTTGGTGAAGCGCTATCAATCAAATTCTTTGGTAATCAACTTGAAAAAATCTATGATCTGAAAATCAAGTAGAAACAAACGAGTCTGGTCAGACGGCGAGCTGTAGACCGTAACCTAACCTAATCCATATTTGAATTCTGTAAGTTTCAATTTTCATTCAATTACGAAAATTACAAAAATTAATTAAATGCGATTCACTTATACTACACTGCAGTGTTCTTTATAATAAAAATTACCATGAAAGAATCATATTTATCTAATCTGGAAATAGGTTGGAACGTAATGTAGACAGACAATACGATTTAAATGCAAGTGCATGGAAACACTAATGCTATTTACAGTAAACGTCATTTATTCAATTTGATCAAATTTTGTAATAATAATGCAAGGAAATCACTCCTACAATATAAATATCCAACAATGTGATTATTATTGTATTTTTTCTTTTTGATTCATTAATAAATAAATAAGTCGTGCTTTACAGCTCAAGTTATATGTATGATGTAGTCTTGAGTATAAATTAAGTTACTGACTAATTTTTATACATGAATTAGATATTGCGAGAAAAAATTGTATTTTTCCCACCTCGGGCGTTTTTGAGTGGTTGCTGCGTCTTCGGTAGGAATAATAGCATCCGCCACTATTGCGCATTCAGCCAGAGCCATCACAATATTTCTATTTTGTTTACCGAGCAAAAATCAATTGCACTCTACATCAGTGACAGACAGATAATTGAAGTGTCTGTGAAAGAAATTTTCTTTTCCCATGCATTCTACAATCTTTCGAATGTCTCAAAGCTCAGATCAAGTAGACGGACTAAATGACCAAGCAAACTGATAATTGACTCTGTACATAATAGAGATAATATAATTATATTTGTTGTTGCGATACTAAAAGACTAATAAAATCGTCTTTTTTTTTTTTCTACGTTTTCGGTCTCACCAAAAATTTGTCATGCATAATAGTAAATCACGATTGGACAAGGTTTAATTAACTCATTAAATTATTTCTTCAGTAAATGTAACAAGATGTTTTCAAACGAAAATCGAAGAAACTTGGAATTTTTCAATAGGCTAGCCAATAGGTAAATACCAATCGAACTATTGTTTATTTTAAAAACTGTAAATTAATTTGTGGCATGAATGTTATGTCATCCTTGTTCAAATTATTTTTGTATATGATATATTTTCATGAGTTTCTTTTAAAATCATGCATAATTCTAAGACTGTGACCTCCATATATTTCTGTAAGTCTCCACTTGAAGTATTTTGTCATCAAAATTTTTTGTTTTATTCTCTAATGCTCTCATTTTATATCGACCTTCGTACAGACCCTTAACTTGAAAATACGAATGTCTTTGTTTCACATCATGAAATGGTAAAACCCCTCGATAACTGTTAGTATCTTAATAATGAATCGTCTCTACTCTCTACTGGCACTTCTCTAAGTTTTGAATCAAATGCATCCTAATCTGCGACTTATTAATGTATATTCACTTGGAGAGTTTATGAATGTAAAAATGTTGTAGCTGTTTAAATACACTAGAAACACTTTAAAGCTTGTAGCAAACTTAAACATATTTAACTTTTCAGTGTTAGAGCATAGTATATATATGTAAGCGTCTTGTTAAGAGCAACAATATTTAGATACACATTAGCACTATATTATAAGTTCAACAAAGAATAGTTTTTTAAATCTATTTTCTAATTGAGCAAACCGTTAAAATATCAACTAATGATTTTTTCTGTTCGTAATAAGTTAAACAATTCACCGATCATCAGTTCATTTAAAGTTAAAAAAAAAAAAAAAAATTTTAGATCCTAGAAGGGGTAGTCAGAATAATTAATGGATAACTGGGTGAATCCTTAAATTTATTAGACTATAATCGGTTGTTCGATAAGTATAAGCAATTGCTGTTTACACTTTTAAAAGGATTGCATTCATGTAGAAACATATTTGGATTATTGCTCTTTGGTTTTGATACTTTTCTTCTTTCCTTGTTATGCATCATGTAAGTTATTTTGACAATGTCCACGAACAAAAATATTTCATAGATAATTAATTATCTATTACTTATATGATGCTTCTTAGAAGATTTCTGTAATTGACAAGCCATATAAGACGATCAAGTCGTTTTCCGAAGAATGATTATTTCTTAAGACTTTAAAATTATATTCTAATTCAAAATGTATATTTTTACTGTATAAAAAACCAACGAATACTACTTTAAAAACTATGTTTTCGGATTTTTCCGAAAAAGTCTTATTGTGTTGTATTCACTTATCAATAATACATTGACTTGGAAAAAAACTTTATATGAACAACTTCCGGACAGCTTTGAATGCCATGATTGGAACGACGGACGCATGTTTTTGGTGCGGGGGACCTGGCTTAAGACAAGGGCCTTGAGGGGCGTGCTGGGCGGGGGGGGGGGGGGGGGGGGTGACATTTAAGAGGCAAGAGGAAACAGGCAGCGAGTGAAGAATTGGCAACGCTGCACAAAATTGATGTAGATTGTAGATACACGCGCAGTTCTACATATTCTTAAACGATATACATGCATTGATTTATACATACACGAATAAATTTCCCTTTGTGGAAAGCGATTTCGAGACTTACGGCCATCGGGCGAGTGAAGCCGGAAGCTCGAGTCACCTTACGACGTTGTCGTATTGTTTTTTTCAACCGTTTTTTAATTTTTTTTTCGTAGAAAAAATCAGATGATCGTCACGAAAGATGGTACACATTAAACTAATAAAATTGTCTGTGACATATTAAAACATTGGCAAAATTCATTGGGCCAATTTTCTTAAAACTGAGTTTTTATCAGTTTTCCCATAAGCGACCGTGTTAAAATCACTAAACTTTGAAGTTTAATATCTCGAAAACGAAACAGATGAACATCTTGAAATTTTGACAGGTTTATTGTAACAACAATAAGAACGCCTGGTCAACATTTCAAAAAAATTCTTTGGAGGGTTTTATCTCTACCGAACGTTCTTAACTGGGTTAGTCTGAATGTACGTCACACGCCCAAGCGTGTTAATTTAACACTTGAATTTACAGTGCACATGGTCCAAGCAAAAAGTTTTCTACAATTCATTGATCTGTTAACATTTTTAACAAAATCAGCACGTTCTCTTTTATGTCATTATAGCAAGAAAAGTTATGAAATATTAAAATATTATCAAAGGTATTAACTGTCGTATAAAAATCCGGAAGGAATAATAAAGTATTTACAAGATGATAGTCTCACGTGATCAAATGAAATGAAGTAAATATTTGCGTTCCTAACGCAAGGTTCTTATACAAATCGATTGCATAAGAATTTCTATAGCTGTATCGTAAAGCCAAGATAATAAAGGACCTGCAAGCACAAAGGATTTTGAACGCGCAGTATCAGTTTTTGGAGCGGCCTTGCTACAAGCAGGCAGGGACAGGGGCTCTCCCCTCACTCCTCTGCCACTGCACGACAGCTGGCACGTGCGGCACCGTCGTTTTTTTTTATGACGAAAAATTTGCCGATGTAAAATGATCGTAAAGCGATCGGCCCCTTTTGTTACAATTTGTTACAAGAAATATTACTTTTTATGTGTAAAACCTCTAAGTTTGAGTAATTTTTCATTGAAAAATGCGATCTTAAAAGTTATCAAAAGGAAAAACTTTTCGGTGCTTTCTTCTTTTTCATTGCAGAGCCTTCAGCCTATCACTATAAACTCTTTTTTTCGTCCTTTCTACATTCCCACATCTCATCTACATCTCAGCTTACCTGATTCAAATAATAATCTTTACTTCAAAGTGAATCATACAATTTTTGAAAGAGTCGAACTTTCAGTACAAGTGAAATTTTTTTCCTTAGTAATATTTTTGATAGCTTCTTTCGACATGTCTCTTCATTATCTTTCAATTCTATATTTTTGACTCATCTTATTATTCCATACTCCCTGCTTTCTTCTTTTTCATTGCAGAGCCTTCAGCCTATCACTATAAACTCTTTTTTTCGTCCTTTCTACATTCCCACATCTCATCTACATCTCAGCTTACATGATTGCTCTTTCAAATCCCCTGCTAAATTTTCCATTTTCAAATATTTATCTTTCTCTGCTACTTCTTTTATTGCTTCATAATATTTACGGAAGTTAGAGTTTTTAATTCCTTTACAGTTTTTCTATACTTCCTGATTGATTGATGTCTCTCTACCCCTTGTGAAATTCTCCTTGATTTTGTCAAGTTCATTATTTTCATAAGTCTGATTGTTTCTTCATTCCCTACTTTTTCATATCCTACTTCAACTTCTTTGCCCCATTTTGTCGGATTTTCATTCATTATACCTCTTAATTCTTCCATCCAGCATACGGTGGCCACCTGCTCTTGTCCATTTTGAAAATATGCTAAAAGTAATTTTCTGCTCTCTTCTTTGTAGCTACTTCTATGCAAACCCTTCCTGTCTCCATTTTTTATATTTATCCTGGTGTGTTTCCATTTAAACCCAACATCATATTGTAAATATTCCCACTATTTTTTCTACTTCTTCTTTCCATTCTTCTTCCGATTTTATTATTAAATCCATGAGGAATATTCTTTGATTCCAACAATTTACTTTAGCTTTTTCCCCGTGCCTCGAGAAGCTATTTTTTGTGGAGGACCTTATTCCTAAATATTTATCCTTGTTGATAACTTCCAATACCTTCCCTTTAAATGTAAACCGACCTTTTTTCAAATCTTTGAGCATTTAGTTTGTGTCTTCAGAATGCTCCACGCATAATATATCCTCTATAAATATCCTAAAGAGCCTTGCACTGTTGCAAATAAATTTGTTAGCTCCCGGCCCGTAATTCCTTGATCTTTGTGCGTTCATAAATTCTCTTCATAATTTTTAATATTTTTCCACTTTGCCTTATTCTCTCTACTTTACCTATAGAATTTCTCTATTTATTGTATCAAATGCTCTTTTGAAGTCTACAAACACAGCGTATAATGACTTACTCCTTTCCTTTAGTTTATTTTTAATTATACTATGTAGTACAAAAATACGGTCCCTTGTTCCTCTTTTTGCTATGGAGCTGGCCTGACTCTCTTTCAATATTAAATACTCTACCCATTTGTTTACTCTTTTACCTATTAAACTTGCAAATATATTGTATCCTTTATTTAACAACGCAACTCCGCTGTAGTTTTTCAAGTCCCTCCCCTACATTGTGAATTTACCAGATTCTTGCTATTTCCCACCCTTCAATAATTTGTTCCTGTCCATAACTAAGTAACTATGTTTGTTAATTCAATTATACAAATCACTGTCAGATTTTCAAAAAATTCCACCACGATTCCGTCCTCTCCTGCGGCATTTCCGTTTTTTATTTTCTCTAGGACTTTTTGCAATTCAATAATCGATACATCACTTTCCAAAACTTATTTATCTTTACTTAGATTTTCTTCGGCTTCTTTAATGTCTACTTCTCTGATAATTTCATTCAACCTTTTATTTCAGCCTTTTGATCAATTTTTATACTTTCATTTTTTAACCATTCTTTGAGTTGTTCTGTAATATTTCTTTCTTGCTTGATTATACTTGAATCCTGTTTATAAATTATGCAAATTTATTCCCTCTTTGGATCCAATCATTTTTAGTTCCTCTGTGTAATTACATCAAGTAACCTGTCCCATCTTTCTATGATATTTATTCCGCCTAAGTTGATTATTTCATACCAATATCCCCCTCCTATTGCTTCTAATCTGTTTTTATACTCGTTACTCCTATTTTCTTTCCACATAAGTCTTTTTTTGTGATCCTTTTTTTCTACTACTGCCTCCTCTTCTCGTATACTATTGCCCGCAATTTTGAAGGTCACCGGTAGATGATCGAACTCGCTTCTATTTACTACTTTCAAAGTTTCAACGGCACTATAACCTTCTGTCTCTGTCCAGTAATTAATCAAGGACCGATCTCTTCCATTCTCCTTCATACGTTATTTTCTTGTCCCAATTTCCTGCTCTATACTCATTCTTTATCACTGATCCTAGATTTTCGAACAGTTTTAACGGTTTAGCACTTAATCCTCTGACCTTCTTTGGCTATAAATAATAATCTCTGTTTCTATTTTTTTTTCTCCTATTCTAGCTATTATCATTATGTCTCCATTCTCCCCCCTTGTTCAATGTCTTTTTAATTTCGCAAGCATCTTATTATTTTGTAGTTCCTTAAATTTGCTGTTAATTTCTACCAAGATACCCTTCTTTGCTCTCCCTTATTTATTCTCTCCAACCACAGCTTTCCCTGTCCATACAAAATGTTTACTTAATTCATTTATACACTCTTTTTCTTTTTCAACCCGTGTTTCTTGAATAAGTTCTATGTCAAATTTATTAACCCGCTGAAAGTAACTCATTATAACCCGCTTCATTCCAGGATACCATTTTAATTGTAACTCTTCTTTGCTCACTTTTATCTTTATCTCACAAATGGTCTTCTTGCTGATGACGTACTTCGTCCTTTTATTATGCTCCCCTGCTTTTGCACTGTTCAAGCCTGCCCCTGCATTCATGCCAATTGTACCATATTTTTTCCACTTTGATTTTCATGTATCCCAGCTCACTGACAGTCCATTTCTCGTGTTCTCCTCTTGGACACTTCTTAGCCAGTCTATCGGTGCTTTTTCTTTTTCTGTTTAATCATTTTCGATATTTATGCCAATGTGTTCGAGCATATTTTTTTTCTTTTTAAAAACAGTACTTTATTTTCCATGGATTCTGGTTTTAGCAGTACTCCCACTCCTAGTACTCGCACCTTTTTTACGAAAATTGGTACTCCTGTATTTTTCCAAGCTATCTGCCAAATTGTATCTCCTAAGTACTTTTCCGTTTTTCTCACTCCGTTTATTATTAAATTCTTTTCCTGTTCCTTTTAACCTTTTTCTCATATTCCCCTTTCTTTTAAGACATCGCATCTGGTATGTTATTCATGTACTCTCTTTTTACATATGTTTGCTGCACGGCATTAGTAATTGTTGTTGAATGTCTGTCTCCCACACTGTTAAACTTTACATTAAATTTTGCACTGAATTCTGTATTACGTAATATCAAACAAAGAATTAACGTACAATACGATAATTTTCAAGAAACACAGCATTTTCTCTTAATGTGCCCACTTGAACAGTCAATTTTCCATATAAAGCGTTTTGGAGAACAAGTTAATTGAAAGTCAATGCAGTAGCGTGAAAATTAAGATACACTAATAGTTTGCATTAATGCATGCGAGGATAAATTAATGTATTTGTAACATAATTTTCAAGCAATACAGCATTTAATTTTAATGCGCGTACTGGAAAAATAAATTTTTCATTTAAATCATGTTGCAGTGCTAGTTCAATAATTTTCCCGTAGCTGCAGGAAAATTAAGATGCAAAAATAATTAAACCTTCATGCATGGTATTGTGAATTAGTGAACTTTTATGTAATTTTAGAATTCCGTCGTCACCAACAAATCAAACTTTTCTTGAATTTGAAATCTGTTATACATTAAATTTTTTCATGTTATTAAAAAAGTTTTAAAGTAAGGGTATCGGAACTAGCTTTTAAGGTAATTTGGTTTAAAGTATCGTTTTTTAACATAGGTTGTAATGGGATGCACCAATAGCAGCTTTAAAGACATACGTGAAAAATCAAACCATTTTTATAAAAAATACTATACGAATCTTAAAAATTTTTGCTTAATTCTAGTTCTATCAAATTATGGCGTATTGGCACTAAAGAAGAGTCAGTTTATTGATTAATATTCTTCTCATTGCAAAAGCATACAGCCATAACCTATAACACTGTCATAAAACGATAAATGACGCGCACACTCGTTTGACTACTTCAATCTACGGATTTTCTACCTTAACGCGTTTTCAAGTACAAGTTCATTAATTTTTCGGCAGTTGCATGGGAATTAAGATACACGAATAGTTTTGTATTATTGCATGTGAGGATAAATAGATGCATTTGTAACATGATTTCTAAGCTATGTAGTAAGTATTTTCTTTTGATACTTACACTCGAATAATGATCTTCCACTCAAAATGTTTTGGAGTTGAAGGTAATTCATTTGTATTATTGTTTATTCATTTGTTTAACCCAGATGTATGGCAGTGAGTAAACGTTTATTTCATAAGTTTCACTACAATGCATGTTACTGTCAATTAATGTATTTAACATAATTTCCAAAACTTATATATAGAAGGGGCTCCGCCCCTGCGCGCTTCGCTTGCCAACCCCTTACAGTTAATAAAAAATATTTAATTTTTCGATTTTTTAAGAAAAAAATTAAATACATCAATGCGATTTTTATCCCACGCAAAAATGTAAACTACTGTTTTTTAAATCTCATTTTTAAATTTACGCGCCCTTGACCGATCTCGACGAATCACAGAACGCAAAAATGTGAACTACTGTTTTTTAAATCTCATTTTCAAATTCACGCGCCCTTGACCGATCTCGGCGAATCACAGAACAAATAAATTGATGACAATCAACATTTATGGGTAGTAACAGAACGAATAAATCGATGACCATCAATTTTCATTATTAGAAAAACATGTATTAATTGTAACTGTATGAAATATTTCTTTGGAACATAAAATTAATTAATAAAACTTAAAATTCATTTAAATTTTGATTTTGTCAAATTTGATGTTCGAATTTGTCGCTCTCAACTCACCGCAGCCAATCACATGCATTACTCAGTTTACTCAATCAACCAATCACAGAACGAATGAATCGGTGACAACCAAAATTCATAGGTAGGAAATAAGTATGAGTATAAATTTAATGATGTACATTAGATATACATTAATATATGTTATTAAAGTTAAATGGAGTTAACTGCAGATATTTACATAACATTAATGTAGTGTTTAAATACATTTTATGTCATTAGCAACCAGATTAATGTACCAATTCCTAAATTATTGAATATACTGATGACCGAGTTTTCCATCACAGCTAATTTATTTTAATGTAAAAACTAAAACATTAACATTAATTTTCATCTATAAAATTAAAATTAAATTTAAAAACTGTATTTGAATTTCCAGTTACTTTTCAAAAATTTCAATGTACTATAACTTGAAAACTATTTAATGACAACTCTTTAATTTTCAATTTTGTCCATTAAAAATAATGTATGTAATGCAATTTTTTTCATGCGTGATCATTAAATTTTAATGTACTTACAATGAAATTTCTAAAAGAATTGAAAAATTTTTAAATCACGGATGTGAAAAAAGCTTTCAGTACATGTTCATTAAAATTAATGTATTAATTTTTAACAGTGCATGGGTGTATTTACATCGCTAACCTCATCGGCACTCTGCTCTCCTCTACTGTCACTGTCATGTAAATGCACCGTATTGCTCTCGCAAATCTCTGATTGCTCTCACTCTGCTCTCTCACTATTTTTTGTACTCCATGCAAATTTTGATTTATTTAACTATTACGCGTACTTTTTAACTCATTGTCCCCTCCTTTCGAGTTCCTCTTGCATAAGCCTGTTCTCTTCCTGTAGCTGCTCAATAATAATATGCTGCTTCCGGACTTCTTCGTGTAAATTTTGCATGTTTACGATCAGCTCCTCTCTCATAACGTCAGCTATTTTAACTATGGCCATCGCCTCTCCTCTCCCTGCTCCCGACTCTCGACTCCGCTGGTGCGTCTGATTTTTCCTCCTTTTTTGTTGGAGATCGTTGTATTTTGCTTTTTCCAGCAAAGATATCGTCGTAATTCGCCTTTTCTAAATAATTTTCTGTACCATTTGCCTCCTTGACGTCCTTCCCAGGGCTCTCTACTATGTTTTTCAGCTTGCCACCGTCCTTCTACTTGTTGTTTTTTCCGTGTTGTGTTCCCGCACTTTCTGCGCACTTCTCGTCGTCATTAGTGTCCGTCATCTTTCATGCTCTTTCTTTCCCCCCTGATCACACTTATAATCGATCTTACTTTTCACTTACACCGTCAGTCCCTTATTTTCGCTAATATTAGCACAGTATCCTGGGCAGAGGTTTTTTTATAACTTTTTTATAATTAATAATGCTCTGTAACACCGATAATACCCGTTTGTTTTCGCATTAGCTCTCGCGACGCGTGCTCGCCCAACAATTAGCGCTCTCTCGATCCCTCATCAAATTTGTTATTTTTCCAGGCGTAAGTTTTACATAAATTTTCTTGGACAGTAATGTGTAATGTATAGTCTTTCAAATCTAAATGATGTTTGAACGAACAAAACGTCGAATGCATGTATTTAGGGGCTCTCATGGAAAGACCCCACATACTTAATCAATGCTTTTTGATTTGTCCCTTGAAGTTTTGATTTCTTACTTTACTTTGACTGACAAATTCATTGAACCTCTAGGACTTTAAAAAGGTTTGTGGGCGCTTTGGCTCCACTATACTACGTATTACGTAATTGTTTTTATTCACGTGATTATGTTTCGTACAATATTGCTTTCCTCGTCGATGTACTCGATAAAATAATGAATTATGGAATATTTTCACCAAATCTGACGATAACGGACATGAAAACAAATTTAAATTCTTAAAGGTTGATATTCATAAGGGCGTAGCAAATAAAAATTTAGATTCTGCAAATCCAATCGACTTCCAATTTCATGAGTGTTCAATTCAATCAAATCTCTCAGGCATTTAAGATAATAATTATAAAAAAATCGACTAAAATTTAAAAAAATGTAAATCATATTATTCCGGTTCATGCTTTCTTCTTCTAAATGGCAACTTTAAAATAACCTCCAATTTATTAAACGAGAGGCTGAGACTTAAAATACGAACTTGCATTAAATCATTCGGCGAGCAGCTATGCGTCCAAGCCCGAGATACGCGTATATATCGCTGGAGCGACCGTATCGCGTGATAAAAAGTTTTTCCCGCGCAAACGGGGTGCGACTCTTCTCTCCAAACTTTCAGCTGATTACAATTAGTTCGGCCTTGATTCTTTCCTCAAAGCGTGAGCTGTCTGCACCTTCTCATTATTCAACGTAAATGCATCTCAAGGTATAAAAGCGGTGCAGTCCGTGAGATAGGAATTCTCATGAAATACCAATGATGATACCGACTCTCTTTCCAAAAACATTGTTGCCCACACTCATCGTTCCGCGCGCAAAGATCATCACTCGCTCCTGATTACACTTTTAAACAGACAGCGCGGAGCGCCGCCTCGCGTCACAAGCCCGCTGTCCAGTCATCCGATCTCTCCGGTCTCGCGAGCCCCTCCCGTCCTGCCCTCGAAATCCATGCCGCTCGCGAGCGTGAACGAAAATTGGAGCGCAAGACCGCTCGCCGAAACGCTCTCCATCCGGCTCCGGATCACGGAAGTACAATCCATCGGCGTGAGCCGCGGCGGCGCAGTATACCCGCAACGCCCGCCGTCGAGCGAGTTGGGCCGGAAATGGCGGGACCGGCGCCCCGCGTCCGCAACACTCCGAACAAAGAAAGCGCCGAGAAGTTCTTCAAAACTCTCGCACCCGCGGCATTAAGACCCTGAGTGCATTATTCACGTTGCGCGTAGCGTGACCGGCGGACGGGCAAAGTGCGCGGCCTTGTTGCTCAAGGAGGGGGGGGGGGGATACGTCGCGTCCTCCCGTCCGCGTAAAACTGCGCGG
The DNA here is from genome assembly GCA_030522625.1 of Copidosoma aretas. Lineage (NCBI taxonomy): Eukaryota > Metazoa > Arthropoda > Insecta > Hymenoptera > Encyrtidae > Copidosoma > Copidosoma aretas. The sequence continues at coordinate 1,034 of JAPYYV010006423.1, read as the reverse complement.
AGAGCTTCCGCCCGCGATTTTTGGGAAACGCTCGAGCGCAAGGGCGTCCCCTTCGCCTCGGAGCTTTCGCGGGGAGCGACAGAAGGGGCGTTTGTTCGCGCACACGCGTGCATAATGCGTGCGAGGGTGCACTTTATCTTCGCCGGTGTCCTCGCATCACTGCTCGCCACCAGTCGACTGTGATGCATCAACTCCCTCCAGTCCTCTCTCGGACGAGCCGGCAGCGAGGTGGCCACCACAGGGGCTTCCTTGTCGCGCGTCCGGAGCGTGATTCAATGCGGCGTCACGTACGGCTTGTGCGCTCGCTTGGGTTGTTTTTTGCGTCGAGGAATGAGTCTTCGTACCGTGTCGCATTGAACTTGAGATGGGTAAAGATGCGCGAATCTTGTTGTGGGAAACCCGGTTACGACTTTGCGCGGCAATTTTGGCGCGTCGGTGAAATTTGGCGTCCGCAAAGGGTCTCGGTGGGATTGTGAATGTTTTTGTACTTTGATAATTGTTTGAGCATCTTGAAAAAAAAATTGTTCGGCACTTTGGATCGATCATTCTGCGTATCACACCTGCGTGTAATAAAGCTCAATCACGAGTGCCGACACAATATACTTGGACCCTAATCTCATCTTGCCATTCAACAGCAATTAAAAATAGCTAATCCAATTAAAGCTGTACCCTCGACTCAGCCCCTGCACTGCTGCTATAAACTTGACACGTTCCAGCCGGATGGGCTGCATGCCACTTTTTTCAGCTCATTACGACGACTTCGAGCAGGCTTTTTTCTTCGAGTTTCTTCGTTTTTCCGTCTCATATGCCTTTGGCTTGCGATTTAGGGCGTTTGTGCGGAATATTTACAGTAAATACTCAAGTCACGCTTGGTGAACTACTTTTATATCAATATCGTAGCACCATCTATCAGGGATTGTCCATAAACTACGTAGCTCTGTTTACGTCATATTTTGACCCCCTCTCCCCCTATGTGGCCAACCGTACCTTCTCCCCTGTCCCCCACCCCCCCCCGCCCCCCCCCCCCCGCCCCC
>JAPYYV010006422.1:0-14319 GCA_030522625.1 Copidosoma aretas | reverse complement strand
TCGTGTTTACATTATATTATACATATATCTAATACGATAGCAGACCGACTCTCAGCTCATGAAAACAGTAATGCCAACTGCTACAAAAAAAAAAAGATTTGCTCGCTCTCTCTCGCTCCCCCCACCCACAGTAGTCAACCTCCTTAAGTATGTAATACATTTATACTGTAGACTATACATATACATATACATATCTTATATTTTCACATATAGCATCTTCCTCAGGCATATCTTTCCATCATCTTTTATTCCTATATTTCTGACTGTTATTATTAATATTTTATTTGATGATATTTTTTTCTCTTTGCATATCAATGTGTGCTTTGTATTTTTTTTTCTATCTTTGCTGATCCTATAGTTTATCACTTAAAAACTTCTAAACTCACCTATAACTTTAATTTTTTTCTCTATTTTTTTCTCTGCTGTTTTCTTGTTTTTTACATATTACAGATGACGTTGATGTTAGTTACCACATATTTTTTTTCTATTTTCTGATTGACAAAAGTCTTTCTTTCCTTTGTAAAATTATTTTTGATTTTGTCAAATTTATTTTCCTTCGTTGTTCTTTTTTGTATCCTATAGTTTTCCATACCTCCACCTCTCCATGCACGACTTCATTTTCTATACCTATTCTGTATTATTTGTATTGATCAAGTCCGGTAATTCTTTGATTAGTCATTATAAAGGCCACCTGCTCTTGTCCATTTGTGTTATGTTCAAAAAGTAAATTTACTCCCTTTTTTTTATTCCTATTTCTAGGCCAACCCTTCCCACCTTTATTTGTCATATATATATCCTTGTATGTTTACATTTATTCCAAACATGATAGTGTAAATCTAAATTTATTTTCTCCCCTTTTTCTTTTCTTTCTCATTCCGGAATCTATGCCTACCTTGCCCGTCTCCAGCTTCCGTACATAAGCGCGTCCAGCGAGACCGAGCCAATTCGCGCGTGAGGCGCATTTTTTTCTCGAGCACACTGTGTTCAACTCCCTCGTACGAATTGGGGAAAATTGAAAAAAATAATAAAAAAATTATAATCGATAGATTTTGACGCGCTTTTTATGATGGTGCTATCACGATTTGCTTAAAAACCTTATTTTCTGTGTTGAAATATGTCTTTGAATTCGTGGTCGTTTCTCTCAAATTTGCCACAGTTTTGAAAATAAAAATTTACACGAATGAAAAGAGCAGTACTTGGACCGCACCTTCACAAATTTTTAGAGTGAGAGAGTAAGAAATGCGTAAATGACACGCAAATAAAGACGTTGACATTAGGTCAGCCACGCTTGACAGACAATTATATAGTTATAGTACAAACTGTAGACGAACTAATAACTGATTGACATTTATCACAACATAGTTTACGTTATGTAAATGTAGAAGTCATAAACTTTTCTCGATCCGCTGGATAGTTCACAAACAATGGAATCTGCAACTTCCAAATCTTTAAAGTTTTAATTTGTTAAAAAATTTTTTTATGGATCGTATATTACTGTATTTTTTTTACATACAGTATTTTTTATTATTTTGTCATTCAAAAATTGAAATAGACATTGGTAAAGACATTTACATATATTATATATTCTTTATATATGGTGTAAATTATAAATTTTCTCAGATATTTTAATTTTAATAGGTATCAAATAGAAAATTATGTGTCACTAGAAAGGAAAAGCAAGATATTAATAAACTATGCAAACAGAAAATTTCGGCTGCTCTGTCTAATTGTTGCAATAATGTATGGTTATTCTATGAAACACAATAGACTACTGCTTCAATTCTCAATTACTAAATAACCCAAGTGATAAGAACAATAGATATTTTTCACTTTGAATATTTGTTTTCCCTTCGAATATTAGGCGAAAGTATATTAGGTTATTTTGTTGAAGGAGCTAGAGATTCATATATATGCTTTTCTTTGAAATTATTTTAAATTAGTGGATAAATTATTTAATAATGAACATTGTAATCCGGTGTTTTTATTTGGTGATGTGGTTGAAGGTGCGTGGGTTTTGATTTATCTACATTTAGTACTAAACTTAAGTGTACAGATTTCGGGTAAGTATCTGTTTCGTCAGCTGTATTACTGACGGTCACTTTTTTTATTTCATGTCTTAGTACAGCAATGTTGGTTATTTTTGACGTAGTAGAACACTGTATTAAACACATGTTTTCTTTTTGACAAATTTGGAGCTTTATTGCCCTTATATATAATTGGTTCTTTCCATTGTCAAAAGCATCTGCTATCCAGCAAACCTTGTCTATTTACATCATGATTAAAAGTATAATACACCTGGATAGTAAGTATAATACACGAAAATATATTGCTAGTCATATTTTGTAGGAACAAAAACATTTTTTCCAATTAGAATATCTTAGCTTATTACTAATCGGATATAGTTTGCTAGGCTACATCACAATTATGGTTTGCACACAATTAATATAATGTTAATCTTAAAACATATTGAATGGAGGAATCAAAATGAATTCAAATTATTAATTCATATGCATTAACTTATAATTCAGTTTTGCGTGTATGTACATGTTATATTTGGTATGTCATTTGGTAAAGTCTTTCTAGGAAAGAGTTTCAATACATTTCTCATTTCTATCCATTTGGGATTGTATGTAATAGGTATAAATAAATCTGGTCTACCACATTTTCTCATAATTCCCATTACATCTTAATAATGCTGTTGCATGTATCGTGGTTCGCCAACATACGTTGAAGGTTTCCAATTTAATGTTTTTTTTTCAAAAATTTGTGTGATATTTAATGCACTATTGATAATATGATCTAATAAACCTTGATAACATTCGATACATAAATTTTTTTGATTATTTTTTCAAAGTTCATAAGCATGTAAAAAAAATTGTTGTGTTAATCTTCCTGATTTTATTAAGGGATGTTTAAATGAAAATGATAAAATTTGTAAAAAAATTTTTCCAAATAACTTAAGTGATAGTATATCTGAAAAAAAATGGTTATCTAGAATATAGAAGAAGGTATAATATTTTGGATCAAAATGTATATAGAATAAAGAATAGTAATAAACTAATCTTAGTTGATAATTTAATGGTTGTACCGTACAATAAATTTATATTGAAGAAATATAATTGTCATTAAAATGTTGAGTACTGTGCATCAATACGAAGTATAAAATACATATATATAATTATATTTATAAAGCAAAAGATAGAGCATTTTCTAAAATACGAAAAGAATTAAACGCTAAAAATAAAGTTTACGATGAAATTCCACAGTATATTGATGAACGTCATTTAGGTCCAATGGAAGCAGCATGGCGCTTACAAGAATATCCTATTTGCGGTAGGAGCCATAGCGTAGTTAATTTGACCATTTATCTTGAAAATAAACAAAAAATAGTATTTAGAGAAAAAAAAATTTTAGAATCTGTAGATAATTATAAAACAGAACTAAAAGATTGGTTTGAAATGAATAAAATGTATGATTTTACTTAAAATTTAAAGTACGTAAACATTCCTGAATATTGTACTTTTAATAAATCAAGAAAACAATGGGAACAACGACGAAGTTCTAGAAAACATAATGCAATCAGTAGATTAAATGTTATTTCTCCAAAAGATCAAGAAAGATTTTTTCTAAAATTAATAATAAATAAAAAAAAAGGTTGTACTTCATTTAAAGATTTAAAAACATACGAAGAAAAATTATACAGCAGTTTCAAGGAAACAGCAATTAGAACGAGTCTTATTAAACATGATTTAGAAATTTTAAACATTTTTGAAGAAGCAAGCTTTGTTTTGCTACCGAATCAATTAAGAAAATTTTTTGCATTGTTTTTACTTGCAGAAAATATTCAAAATAATGATATATGGAGATAATAGGAATAAAAATTTACTGAAGATTTCGTTGAAAATAAAATAAAACAAGCTATTTTACATATAAACAGTATTTTTGTATCAGAACATAAGTCTTGTAAAAACTTTAATCTACCCATTCCAGAAAATTCTATTTCAGATGTGAAAAACGATTCTAAAGAAATGAAATACAGTAAAAAAATGTTCATTGACTTGTACCCTTTATCAAATTAAGCACAAAACTATATTCTTAGATGTATATGTAATGAAAGTAACAACATATGTTTCATTGATTCTCCAGGATGATCTGGAAAAACATTTTTGTACAAAACTATGATTTATTATTTAATTCTAAAAAAACAAAAAATTATATCCATGGTGTGGACAGGTATTGCGTCAATTCTGCTTCCAAAAGGTATGCCAAGTCATATATCTTTTAAATTACTGTTGGATTTAAATAATATTGAAAGTACATTTTTTGAATTTGATTTGGTTTAAAAAAAATTAAGAAAAGTTAATATAATTATATGGGACGAAGCGTCAATAATACCGAAGAAAGCATTAGAAATTGTTTACAAAACTTTGAGAGATTTATGTAACGATGACAAACTTTTTGGAGGAAAATTGATGGTATTAGAAGGAGATTTTCTTTAAATTTTATCAATCATTAAAAATAGTAATAGAAGCATAATAATCAAAGAAACAATAAAATCATCATATTTATGGAGATTATTCAAAATTTTTCATTTAAATACGAATATTTGATCAATTGATAAAAATGTTCTAACATGTTGTTAAATATTGGAAACGAAATGATAAAAAAATTCAATACTCCAGACAATTCGATAACAACAGACATTTGCTCGAAAATATTTGGAAAAAATTTTAATTTAAATATAGATAGTGCTATATTAACTACTAATAATGAGTACACAAACTTGTTAAATAACAAAATTTTAAATCATATAGAAGGAAACGAAGTAACTTATTACAGTACTGACAAAGCAACATACAAAGGACTTGATAAATCTGATGATGATATTTAAATTAATTTTCCCACAGAAGTGTTAAATAAAATTCGAGAAGATCTTCCCCCGCATACACTAAATTTAAAAATAGAAGCATTTGCTATGTTAATAAGAAATTTAATAATTAATGATGCACTTTGTAATGGCACACGATTAAAACAAAACCAAATTATTTAAGTTCAACATTGAAGTTGAAATTATTACAGGTGAAAAAATTGGAAATAAAGTTGTTTTACCTAGAGTAACATTATATTCTGGAAACAATACTTCTTCAAATTTCGATTTATACAGAAATCAATTTCCAATAGTATTAGCATTTGCAATGACTATAAATAAATCTCAAGGTCAGAGTTTTGATGAAATAGGTCTTAACTTGAGTAAGCTGTTATCTTCTTATGGACAATATATGTAGTATTGTCCAGATGCAAAAATCTAAATAATATATTCATACAATTGCACTCAAATAATAACAATAGTATTGACAACATTGTTTGGGAAGAAATTTTTAGTGATGGTAATTGAATATTTGATTTATAATTAATTATTATCCTTTATAATAAAATTCGTTTAAAATTTTTTTAAATTTAAATTAAGATTGAATAGTGGAGTAGGCCTACTTATCTTGGTATTATTGAAGTGGTATAAAAAAGCTATAAAATAACGTTTGTCTTGCAATAACTTTAACTTTAGTTAATTTAAGCTAGTATAATGCTTATGCTACCAAGACAAATGGGTAAACCACTACAAAAAAAGCGCTCCTGAATGATTACCACAAGGTGGAGTGGAAAAATCATTTAAATAACAATTGCTCAAGTTTTTAAACTTAGAGAATGTTTTAAATTGTATGATAATTTTTTAAAGATTCATCAAAATAAAATTATTCAACTGCTTGACTACATAATAGTGAATGATAAATTTTTATGTTTAAGATAAGGGATTCTAGTGTTAATGTGAAAAATGTACAAGCTTTTAAGGGGGACTGGTCAAAACCTGAAAATCTTTTAAATTTTTAAGGCGGGCTAGTGAAAACCTGAAAATTTTTTAAGTTTTTGAGGGGGGGCTGGTGAAAACCAGATTATTTTCTAAGTTTTTGAGGGGGGGGGGCTGGTGGAAACCAGAAATATTTATAAGTTCTGGAGGGGGGCTGAGGGGGGTGAGGGGGGCCAAAATAATTTTGTCCTTATCACTATATATATATATAGGAAGATATATATATGATAATGTAAGGGAGATGGACAAGCGGCGCCAAGATTGCTGCAAATTTAATCAGTCTTTCTTAAGTTATGGATAAAAATAAGGTAATTGCTCAGAAGAATACGGCTAAAATTTATAACTATGAAGGATCACTCTTAGCAATAGCGTATAAAGTAGATACGTTGTATAAAATGTAAAGTGAAATTAGATATGAAACAAAGATTACCGTAAATTCTATGTGCACCGATAATAATAAAATCTCTTTAAAGAAAAAATTATAGTTTCTGAAACGTTTTATGTAAAACTTAAGAACGTTTTGACTAAAGGTTTAGAAACGTTTCTAAACTATTTCAGAAATCTTAAAATGTCTGCTCAAAAGCTGATACGAAATTTTTCTAAAACGTTTCTGAAACGTTTTTGAAACTTAAATTTATTGCTAATATTAACAAAAATAATTTTTTGTAACTATTTCATCAATGCTTTAATACATAAAGAATAATAACAATAATTGTAAAATTTAAAAACAAGGAAAATAAAAACTTTTGGACATGGGCGCAATCCGGGCCTGCCAGATTGACAAGCGAGCATCTTATCTACTTGGCCAGAATGGATAAGACATTTGATGTACAATTTATATCCCTATGAGATACAAGAACTATGTACTTTTTTGTCGTTATTTACAATTTAATAGTATACAAATGTAAATAAAATACTTTCAACGTGTATTATAAATAATTTTTTATTTAAATATTACTTAAAAATGTGTTATAAAAGTTAACTTAACATATATCAAAGTTTAGCATCATACAAAATCTCAAGAGTAAGCCTAACAAATAAAATTGATTCATAAAACATAAAAATATTGATATTTAGATACTAAATTATCCAACTCAAACACTTGTATTTACATGATTCAGTTTTTAATAATGTATATTGTACATAAATTGTACATTAGGTATCTTATTCTTTCTGGCCAAGTCCAAAAAATTCTTACATGTCGATCTGGCGGTCCCGGTGACCGCCCCATATTCGACGTCTCATTTTTTTTTTATCAAATTTTACTTGTATTGTAATTTTTCTTTGTGCATTAAGGCATTGATAAAATAATTGTAGACAAGTATTTTTGTCGATGATTGCACTAAATTTAGGTATGTTCTAGGCAATTTTAGGGAACGTTTCAGAGACATTACGTAACATCTTTAGAGCAGACATTTCATGATATCTGACACGTGTTAGAAATGTTTTGGAGACTTTAGTTAGAACGTTCGAAGTTGCCTATGAAACTTTTCAGAAACGTTTTAGAAACGTACGATGCTATGTCAGTTCCTTTCTCCAGGAGGTTCCGGCCTTGGCTGCTCGATCGGGACCCGAGCGACTCCTGAAAAAAAACAGGGAATTCGGGGAAAACTATAACTACTCGAATAAAGAAAGTTGACACGATTCAGTAAAAATTTGAGGCCCTTGGGAGGGCACTATTTATTTAAGTTTCAACAGGTGCACAGTAAAAGACTCGTATCTCATTGGGCTAGATGCTGACAGAATCTACCTCCCCGCAGAATTCGTGGCTAACCCTGTTCCATTTCAGCCTTGTTGCGGGTGGTCCTCCTACGCCGCTGGACAGTTTCTCTCCAGACATCCTGGGTGAGTTCTACTTATCCGTAGCATGTGCCCATGCCTATTATTCCCTAAGGATCTTGAGCACAATACCCGTGACTTGCCTGATAATGGGCTTTCCTTCAGACCGCTCATGTTATTGAGGTGTGCCAGGCCCTGCTACATTGCCTTTCTAAAACTAAGAGTGTATGTAGTAATGATGGTTTATCGATCTGTTATTTTAAGTATGTTATTCCTGTCGTTAACCGTTCTTGGCCCACTTATTTAATACATTTCATCTGGTCCGATTCTATTCCTTGCCTTGATTAATTATATTGTTTCTTGTGTCACGTACAGCAGGGTCATGTTATTTACAGACAACCTCCAGCTCTGTATTTGATGCCTACCCAAAGACGTTCTGGTCACAAAAGCAAGGCTAAATATTGATACAAACATTGCTTCTGATGGGGCTGAGGATCACGGTCTGTCATTTAGCTTTGCAAAGATTAAAGCGATGTTGTTTGCAACATCACAAATGCATAGACATATTGATCGTACATGTTTGCCTTCTATCCTTGTACGAGGTGTAGTAGTCCCTTTTGTAGACTCCGTCAAAAACTTAGGCATTGTCCTCGCCTATGACTTAGCATGGAACGCCCAGATTCCCCGTATTTGCTAGATTGTACATGGGACACTTCATAGCGTCCGTTACAGTGTGGGTAAATTAATGTGGACGACAAAAAAGTTGCTTGTAACCGCGCTGGTCCTCCTACACTTTGACTATGCGTCGTTGACCTATCTCGATCTCTCAAGTTACCCGGATGTTAAGCTCCAACGGCTATGTAACACTGTCGTGAGGTTTGTTTTCGGGCTAGGCCGTGACTCTGCCATGCATCCCTTCTATCAGCAGCTCGGTTGGTTGACTGTGGGGGCTCGGCAGAGGTACTGTTTAGGTTGTGCAATGTATCGGTTGCTCTCCTCAGGTAAACCATAATACTTATGTGCTTTTTTTCCGGCTGGTAATTGTCTGAGGAGAGCTGCCAGGCATCGCGACGTGGGCTTGTTTAAGCCGTTTGCGCGCACGGCTGCCTACGAATGTTTATTTACGCTGACTTCCCTGAGGTTTTGGGAGGCAATTCCGGGCTCTGTCAGAGAAAATAATACCTATGAGTTGTTTAAATCGGTGTTGGGTGCATGTCTATTAACTTCAGACTTTTGAGTACCACCTGCCAGCATAACAAAATAAAATGCGTCATTCCACTTCTCTGCGTAGGATAGAGGACCGTTAACAACAGCTTCACATGGAAATTTTTATGTATGTATATACTACTGCTGCATACTACTATTATTGTATATATGTATATACTACTACTATTGTAAACTTGCGTCACATCATCTTTGTTAATACCACTACAATCTTTCATACACAATACTGTAATATATATTTATATTTTTTACAAAAACGTACTTTCATTTGGTTGCCATACGGTTAAACAGACCTTGGCATTAAATTAATAAATTCGTTTCAATCAATCTCTCTACCGCCTTTTCCCGCACACTACAGGACCAGTGTCGCGAAATCCTCGGCGCTCGCGTTCGTATTGACGTGACGCCGTCATCCGGTCGACACTATTCGCGCCTATGCTCGGTACTTTTTCTCGCGCCTATCTTATTCCTTACATGACCGCACGTCGGCCTCGGCAACGCTTACGCCTAGAGCGTGCGTTTCGGCTCCGAAGCGCTTGTCTACTCACCCGAGACGCTTAAATCACGCCCCCGGCTGTCTCTCTCACTCTCTGTTTTATGCGTACGCGCACACACCTGGACACTTTCATACGTGGCTCGCAGCCACGCACTACCCTTCATGACACTAACTACCCATCTGGGTCTCACAGAGCTCGACGGAGACAGTTGCAAGATGGTTGACGACGATCTGACGGCACGGGCGGCAGATGGCACGCAGCTGTCCTCCCGGTACTCTGCTTCTCGTTCTATGTCCAGTCATCGTGGCACTGCTCTCGGCTCAGGCTCTCCGTCAGCAGCTGAATTTTCCCCTTAGTGTCACTCACGAGCCATCTGCAAGGCTCGTCAGCGTTGTCTCGACAGCGGTGCAGGCAGCTGGGCTTGTCTGGTAGGTAGCGTGGCTGGCCACTCGTCTCTTCGGTGGAGAAAAATGTAGCGTGGAGTGTGCCGGAAAACGCGTCCCAACGGACTGACTGGCGTCGAGCAGTGCAGCAACGACGCACAGCTCGGAAAATTCCCTCTCCCTCACTGGGCGGCGGCGGTGCGAGCAGCCTCTTCGCTTTTGCGGTTGCTACCATCCTATCAACGCGCGTAGCTCTCCCAGATTCATTCATACGCCCTTTTTATTCTGCCAATTACTTACTCCAGCTCCCCTTTATCTATGTCTATATGTACATTAGCCTACTAATATTTCCTTGCTATGTCTATCTCCTTTCCTACTATACCTACTCCTGTATAGCTATCTACCTACGCTCCTATACTTCTGTCTATCATCAGGACCTGCCACGCTAGTCAGCTTCGGGTATGGCGCTCGTCGTCGTTGTCGCCCTGGACTCAGCTTTCGGCGAGCGGCTCCTTTCTCCCGTGCAGGCACCAAAAACACGCACGCAAAACACGTCAGATTCGCCGCACGGTATATTCTTAGGTACTAGAGATGGTTGGTGCGAGTGGTTAAAAAGTCACATCGTCACAAGCCTCTTCTGCAGGCGGGACATTTCCCGAATACCCCAGGCCGATAATAATGCTACCAACCATCTCTATACCGCTAAGACAACTCATTAACGTTACAGACAAAATAAAGCGAGAAAATCCATAATATTATACGATAAACGAACTCACCTAATTATTGGCGAGTATTACAGCTTGGCGTATCAGCGACGGGCAAGCTTTTACAGTCCTCTCCATTCACGATTGGCAAGCCTACTTAACTCTATCGTACGGTGGTCCACGGGTATACTCAGCCCTCCCTCTTGGAGATCCGCGAGCTTACTCAGCTCTTGCCCTCAACCATCGGCGAGTTTTTTATCCCTGCTTTATGGCGATCGGCAAACTTCCCGGCGATCTTTTCGCCCTCGGTAGTACGTAAATTTTTAACTCAGAAACGTGTACTTTGTTATTACGACGGTTAATTCCTTCTACTTCTCCCAAGAGATACACGGTTAATATCAGTACCTCGACTATCCCGTGAGGGCCTTCCAATTTCGGGGCTAATTCAGCCGAAAATTTATTAGTGACGTCCGACAAGGGATGAGTCCGTCCCAGCACTAATGTGCCTACAAAGAAATGTACGTTCCTTTTGTTTTTGTTATAGTAGTTGGCCTGCTTTTCTCTGGCATTATTAATGTGCTTGGCAACGAGATCTTGGAGCACGTCAAGCCGCTTCATACGATCTTCCTAGATCTCGGCACCCATTTTCTCGACTGTTTCGAGCACTTCTCGCTCTTTTGCTAAGATCTTAGCTGGGCGTGGATTTCGGCCGTAGTTGAAGGCGGGCGATTCTTTTGTCGAGGCCTGTACGGCCGTATTCACGGCATGCCTTATTTCGTGCAGATGTTGGTCCCGATTTCAGTAGTCTCCCTTCACAAAAATCGCTATGGTTGTCTTAATTGATCAGTTACTATACTCGACCAGATTAGCCTGAGGATGATACGGTGGGGTAAAGACATACTTGACACCGTACTCCTCGAGCGTTTTCTGCATGATTTTGTTGGCAAATTCGGTGCTGTTGTCTGTCAGAAAATAGTCTGTCGTCTCCCAGAGGAATGGTATCAACTCTTCGAAGGCTCGGGCTACTGATTTTCATGCCCGCTCTAATTTGGGGGAAACTCCATGAGTTCCGAGGCCACGACAGCCCACGGCCTTTTGACAATACGGTTTCACATTAGGCCCTGAGCTTCGGATTGTGATACCTTATATCGCTGACACCCTTGGCACCGTTTTATAAACTTTTGCACGTCATGGTACATTCCACGCCAGTAATATTCTCTAGCCAGGCGATCATAGGTTTTCTCGACACCAAAATAACCACCTGACAGCAGACCGTGTCCATCATCTAAAACTCTCTCTCGGTCTTTAGCTGATATCACCAGTCTCCACTTCTCCCCGGAAAAATTTATCGGATCCAGTAAGGGGTCGTATCTGTGCCGATACAGGCGTCCGTTATCTACTCACTTGTGCGAACACTGTGTCACGTCCTCCACTAAACGCAAATATTAGGAGTCTCGTATCTTATCGCCAGCCGACACGGCCTCTTCTTGCTCCCCATATAGCCCCGACAGAGCACTTTATTTAAGACTCGTTTCCGATGTACAATTTCAAAAGGCCATTGCTGCATTTCTAGGGCCCATCTTGCCAATCGTCCATGTGGCTCCCTTAAGTTACGCAACCACTTAAGGGCCACATGATCCATGATCACCGTAAACTTATAACATTTTACCTTAGGATGTCGCTTTTCTATGACCCACAGAACCGTAAGGCACTCTTTCTCGGTCGTGCTATAGATCTTCTTGGCCGGCGCACAGTGTGGAAAAAACAACTTTTTGATGACAAAAATCGATCCATCGAAAAATTTTGGAAATAAAAAAAAAATACTGTGATACTCAACAAATAATGTTTTATAATAAACTACTGCTATAATATGAAATTTCCTGAACGTAATGTCAAAAAAAAATTGCATTCTCAGTTAATCGATCGTTTGATGATTTTGATTTTCATACAAACTCTAACAAGTTTATATTGCTGCTTGAGCTAATGCATTTTATATGATTATATTTTTTTCTCGCAAAAATCAATAGTTTAAAGTACAACTTAACCTTAAATATTCTAAAAACGACTTTCTTGAGACAAAAATTAATCTATAGAACAATTTTAAGGATAAAAAAAAATACTGTGATACTTGTGAGATGATGTTTTATGATGAACCACTGCTACAATATAAAATTTGTAAAACATAACCACGAAGAAATTACATTCTCAATGAATCGATTGTTTTATGTTTTAAATTTTCATACAATTTCTAGAAAGATTATATTGCTGCTTTGGCTAATGCATTTTATATGATTACATTTTTTTTCGCAAAAGGCAATAGTTTGAAGTACAACTGTACCTTAAGTTTTCTAAAAGCGACTTCTTTCAGACAAAAATCGATTCATCGAACAATTTTGAAGATGAAAAAAAAAAAATACCGAAACTCGTGAGATTAAAACAATAAAATAATTTATTTATATAGTAATCAATAAACGTGCTCCGTTATTCAATTATGTATTATTTTTTATAGAGTATTGATTTATTTGTTGATAATCAAACGTCCCGGTTCTGTACAATTTGGATTAATTGTTATGGATTATAATTATATAGATTATTTTCTATAGATAGTTTGTTCCTGAATTATCAAGAAGCAATGGATTATTAGGTAATAAATTATTGATAATCCCCGGTTAATTTATTGATCAATTAACAATCGCGCTAAGTCAATAGGTTATGGATTTTTTACAGGTAGTTTTTTTTTTTTAAATTGTTCAATGGATCGATTTTTGTCTGAAAGAAATTATTTTTTAAAAATTCAAGGTCATGTTGTACTTTAAACTATTGCCTTTTGCGAAAATGAAAATATAATCATATAAAATACATCAGCTCAAGCAGCAATACAAATTTGTTAGAGTTTGTATGCAAATTTAAAACATAAAACGATCGATTCATTGAGAATGTAATTTTTTTTGACGTTATATTCAACAAATTGCATATTAAGGCAGTAGATTATCATAAAACATCGTTGCACGAGTATTACAGGCTTTTTTTTTCAAGTTGTTTGATGTATCTAGTTTTTTCTGAATGACGTCGTTTTTGGAAAATTTGAGGTTAAGTTGTACATCAAACCATGGCTTTTTGCGGAAGAGGAAATATAACTATAATAAATGCATCAACTCAAGCAGCAATATAAACTTGTTGGAGTTTGTATGAAAATTTAAATCAAAAAACCATGGATTCATCGAGAATGTAATTTTTTTTTGAGTTTATGATCAACAAATCTCATATTATAGCAGTGGTTCATCATAAAACATTATTTCATGAGTATCGCAATATTTATTCATTTTTTTTCTTTAAAATCGTTCGATGCATCGATTTTTGGCCTCAAAAAGTAGTCTTTTTCACACTGTGCGGCGCACAGTGGGGAAAAACTGACTTTTTTTGGAAAAAAATCTGCCTTGACCACAAATCTCAACCGATTGTTAATTTTTTTTTTTTTCATTTTTGTTAGATGATTTTCTTAAACGTTTCACTGCAACTTTTTTAATTATGATGGATCATAACCTCAAAAAAAATGTGGGAAGTTGAAAATTTCACAATCTCTACGTAAAAATTTTAAAAACAGGTACATGTGGTATATATATCATATGCAATTGATTGAAAATAGTTTCAATCGCCATTTTCCAACTAAATATTGTATTTATTCGTCAACATAATTTAAAAAAAAAGTTCTAATCGTTTGTTTAAAAAAAATTTACATTTACCACAAATTACAATCCATTTCAATTTTGTTTTTTCTAAATACTTGTTAGACAATTCTCTTGAACTTATTATTATCATTTTTCCAATTATGATGAAACATAACCTCGAAAAAAGTGTGAAAAATTAAA
>JAPYYV010006421.1:0-16224 GCA_030522625.1 Copidosoma aretas | reverse complement strand
GATGTCTTTCGGAAGAAAATCAAAAAATACTTCCGAAAGTTATCTTGAGTCTGGACATAAAGAGACATACAAGATTTCTTTCAGAAATCTTAGACAAATATGCTGGCTGGGCTTATTCTCACACGGCATAGGTCCGGTTGCCACGCAGATCTATCGCCATCTCTTATTCATCAAGAGAAGGCAATATGCCATGTTGCCATTTAGGGCAAGTGCGGGGAAAGGATTAACGTCCTTTGGGTGTACAACGTTTATGTACATAAAGAAATCTTATGTAATAGAAGCCCTCCAAACCCGAAAGGGACGGTGTAAGAAATAAATACATAATAAAATATAAAGAATATTGATGACAAACAATGTTCTGTTAATTTTGTATTAGATACTATTTTAAATTGTAAATACTATTAGTATTAATTGAACTGTAAATTACTTTTGAGTAGTTTCAACACGAAAAAGGGGAATGTAAAAGGGTGTAAAAATCTTTACAAGAAAAAAATTTTGGAAATAAAAAATAAATTTTGGAATAATAATTATCCTAAAAATATTGAATAAATGTCTTTATATATTTATAATGACTTTGAATCCCTATTAAAGTCATCAATAGTATTAAATTAGTAAATATAGTTTCATAAATATGCGAACTTATTCCATGCATCGACTATATTTGTTCGATTTTTAAGCGAATTTGTGTGTTTATCTTGGTTGTCTACGTGTGTACGCATGTATGTGTTGTAGAATTAATTATTGAATTAGATGTTTGAAAATAAGAATAGAAATAATAAAGTATGGGGAGGACACGCAGAGTGTACAGAGGGCAGAGCCCCGCTATCATGTAAGTATATCTTGTATCATACAGGATTGCCCCCCCCCCCTTCCACCCCGCTTACCCTTACATTTCTTACAGCTCTCGCTCAGCTCCCTCTCAGTTCTCCAAAAAAAAAAAAAAAACTACATTAATTTATATTTTATTTTTATGATTCTTTTAGATGCATACATTCCTATCAATTTTGTTTGAAATGTTAAAAACAATTAACTTTCTGTTTTTTTCTGATATATGTGTATATCCAAAGCATCTACCAGCAAACCCACCCTCACACACATATTTGAACAAGCTTTATTACTTTATAGACTGCATGATATTTTCAATTTTGTCTTCTTTAAAGGACTTGGGCCAGAGTACCAATCATAGTAAACATAGGATGAATGGATCTGAAACTCTATCTCCTTTACAATATTACTTGTATAGACTGTTTTTTCGACTAAAATAGCACCGATTTAGTGACTTTTTATGTAATGGAAGATTAATACAACTATTCTTTTACATGCATATACACTAGTTGTAAGCAATAGAATGAATTCATGAAGAAATAATTAAAAATCTTTTAAAATAGCATGTTACTAAGGCTTATAAGATCACGTCATTAACAGTGCTTGTAATCTTAATAAAGTTGGAAATCGGAAAAGTCGGTAATCTTTATATTTTACCATCAAGTTACATACGTAGACTAAGATGTATGCAACAACATTACCAATATGCTATGACAATCATAAAAACACGTAAAACCAGATTTATATGTAACAGTTACGTGTCATTCAAAATGAAAAGAATTGATAAAAGTTTTGAAAAATTTTCCACTGATACCATTCCAGATGATATCCTTATTATAACAGTCACATTATTTTAAATAAAATTTAGTCAATATTAGATGACATCATTATGGAATATAGTAATAATATAGTAATATCACCGATACAAGTAGATCGATATGTTTTTGCTGAAATTCCAGCTGGTGACAAAAAGCTTTATTGGTTATAAAACATATGCTTCAAGGACCACATAAAAACAATACTTCCTGATATAATAAGAACAATAAAAGTTGTGAAAACAATTTCCCAAAACCATTTACATTACCTACATAATTTAAAGAAAATGTCAATCCTGCATACATATAAAAAGATAATTACTATAAGAATCATTTTTATACTTGTTGATGAAATGTAACTGTTGCATCAATGTTGAATCTTGCGCATTAATAAAAAGTAATTAATGTATTTTCGATTATATTTATAAAGGGGGTGATAGAGCTTTTTTTAAAATACAGAAAGAACATTAAATTAAATATAATCGAAATAATGTTATCGATAAAAAAATTCTGGATAAAATATCAAAATTAGTTGATGGTCGTCATTTAATCACGATAGAGGCAGCATAAAGTTTTTAAGAATTTTCGTGATACGGTAGAAGTCATTCAGAATAATAATTACCTATTCACCTCGAGGATAAGAAGAAATTTATTTTCGAAGAAATCATAATTGAAGAACTACTTAAAAATCGAAAAACGCCTTTGATAGCTTAGTTCAAATTGAACAATATTGACGTAAGTGTATAATCATTTGATACGTAAACATTCCTGAATATTATACATTTGATACTGCAAAAAAGCAATAAAAAAACGGAAACCATTTAAAAAAATTTACAACTGGTAAATTAATTGTAGTTTCTCCATAGGAGCAAGAAAGATTTTTTAAACAATTGATAATTAATGAAGTTTAAAAATACATAGAACAATAATCGAAGTGTTATTACTGCTTTGTAATTCATAAGACTAAGAGTTACAAAAAATTTATTATCTCATTCACAATATATAATTGTTTGATATGCCCTTAATGTCGGATATAGTAATAAAATATTATAATTATTTGTTACTTAAAAAAAAAACCATACCTCTGTGATAATAACATGAACAACCAAAATAAATTTTTTGACAAAAATGAATGGATAATTCATCAATATTTTCTCACGTTGTTGTTGTACGACAAAATTTACCATACATTGGTTCATTTATCAACTAGATTAAAATAAAAAGATAAATCTTATTTAAAACATTTAAATTTCAGATATTTGGTTCCAAAATATGAAACTTTTAAAAACATCACACAATAAGTTTAAATTATTGATTCAGTGCTAAAAATAATTTGATCAAATTTCACTAATTTTATCAAACAAAAAGTTAAAAAAAAGAGAAAATCATAGCATACTACAATTATTGTAGACAAAATAATTTTACAATTAAATAATATTATATTTTCGTACCAGCGGCCGTAAATCAATTAATGTACGTCCGCTACGCGGACCGAAGCAATCGTTTTACGGCCGCTGAGGTACGAAAAATCGTATACGCACCACGGCCGGAAGTAAGAAAGCCTCAGATCGTCCGTTTATTGTCCTCGGCTTCGCCTCGGACGATAATACACGTACGATATGAGACTTTCTTTACTTTACCGGCCTAGGTGCGTAATATACTATTAATGTGTGGTGCTTGAAAGATGATTTCTTTAATATATAAAATAGGAATCACCTATTATATTTAACTGAAATAATGAGATTCAGTAAAGTGTATTTTTTTCTTTTTTGTTATTGTATTTTTCTCCTTGTACACCAACTTAAGTTGTTTTATACTGGCACCATCTACCACCAGGGTGTGTAGGATGCTGATCCTAGCCACAACTATACCCTTTTTTTTACCCTAGTCGCTTTTGGCCCTCAACCCTTTGTTCTATTTCCCCAACCAATTCCTTTTACCCTCTTCTATTTACCCCTTGACTCTACACTTTCACAACTAATACTGCCCTTACCTAGAGCGCTTGCGATGCCTACTATCAGGTCACTCTGTCGTTCAGAACTAGCCGCCGGACTTGGAAACAAACTCCAGCCGGAAACAACTCTGAAAAAATTTCCGAGTTTAACCGACCACAATTCAAACCCGTGCCTGGCTTGAGCAGTTGTACCTCCGACTAGGAGCCTAGGCAATGTATTGATTCTGTGCTCTCATCATGTCTCGGTATTATATTGTGCGCAATGAACAATAAAACATAACTGTACCTCGAAAAAAAAAAAAATTAAATGAAAATGTTATTTATTTACTCATTTATATTGGATTGTAGAAACAAAAGATGTTATGTCTATTTTATTCAGAAAAAAAAGTTGTTTGGTAATGAAAATGGAAGGATTCAAATTGACTAAGTTCTCGATTAAATTTTTATTACATTGAGTAAAAATTGTATAATGTAAGAATATTTTTTTTCTAATATCATGAAAAATGTTTAAAAAAGTTCATGATTTCTTTAATTATTTTTATGTTACAATCAGCAAAATGTTTTATTCCAATTTGACAAGCTAACATGAAGTAAAATTGATATTTTCCATTGTTTAATTAAAAATTATTAAAAAATTTCCATCAAATAATATTTTATATTATAAAACGATGGTTATGGTAATTTCGTAAGAGAATTGTATATTTGAAATTTAATGTTATTGAGTTAAACTATAGTTAAATACAAGACATTAAAGTTTTATATATATATGGAACGTTCTTTGTCAAACGGAACAAAGATCTGCCCAAAATTCTATAAGTCGTAAAAAATGTTTTATGGGCGCAAACTGTAGCTTACTTAGTAGGCTTTCTTTTGCTTCCTGGTTTTTTTCAAAAATTCAAAATGGCGGACCAATATGGCAGCAGCAATTAGTCAAAATCACTCTGAGGTAGCTGTTTTACTTGATTGAAAATCATTTTGTACTTTCAAAAATCCAAATTAAAGCTTAATCATATGTATTTTTCATCGCTGATCACAAATCTATGCTTATTTTTGATTAAGCACATCACTAATCCTTCCTAACCTTAAAAAACTTCGAAAAAAGTAGTTTTGCGTAGTTTTTTAACGTTTTGCAAGTTAAAAAATCTTAAAAAATAATTATCATGTGTGTATTTCATACCAAAACATGAATAGACACTTTTTTTTAGTCTAACTTATTGCTGAATCTTCCTTACCCCAAAAAACTTTGAAAAAAAGTAGTTTTACGTAATTTTTCAACGTTTTGCACGTTAAAAAATTCTTAAAAAATAATCATTATGTCTATTTTATACCAAAACATAAATCTACACTTTATTTTAGTTTAACATATCGCTGAATCTTCCTAACCTCAAAAATCTTCTAAATAAAGCAGTTTTGCGTGGTTTATGATCTTATTATGCGTCAAAAAATTCTTTAAAAAAATTACCATCATGAATTTTTCATAGAATGATTAAAAACTTTTATTATTTTTTATTGCGCTGATCACTACTTTTTCCTAACCTCAAAAAACTTTAAAATAAAGCAATTATGCTTTGTTTTTGATTGTTTTGAATGTGAAACAGTTTAGCACAAATCGCAAAAATTTTTGTTTTTGCTACTGAATCATAACACATGTATATTTTATAGGTAATATCGCTGTTTGTCACTAACCTTTAAACACTTTTTGATTAAGACATTTTCCTTGGATTCAAACCATTTTTGACCGTTCTATTATTCGTATCTCATAAAGAAAAATCCAACATACTGAGAGATATCTATTTTAAGAACAAAAGAAATATTATTTGAGAAATATATTTATTATGTTGAAGAAATGATAATGTAACAAAAGTTTGTGATTAAAAAAAAAAATAAAAGTACAAAAATATAATTTCAGGAAGGTTTTTGCTAATTAATTGGCAGAGGTTTTTGTTTTTCTTAGCAATATTTGGTTGTTAATAGTACTTCAGTTGCACTCGAGTACCTAAATGCAGTCAAGGTATTCGTGGATGAGACCTTGAAAGCATGAGCTTTAAAAATTCGTGGTACTGCAGGTGCTGAAAAAAATCTTTTTGTTGGTTTTCTAGATGTTTTATCGTAGTCTTGTTTAGTGTAGTGAAAGAGTGTGATGTTGGGAAATTTGTTTTTCGCCCAGTTGAGAAGTTGATTAGAATTTAGAATAGCTTCATTTCCTTCATCTTGTAAGCTAGCACGGGTTGCTTGACTCTTTAATGTTGCCCCTACTCCGTCACAAGCTCCCTTGCCGTGTGCCGTAGCGTTAAAATGCCATTCTGCCTTCAAAAAAAAATCTTCCTGATGGTGTACTATGTTAACCATTTGGTACTGGTTTTTAAAATGCTGCACTGCAACATGTATACTACATTGGTCATTGTTGTAGTGAAATTGTTGAGCAGCGTTCTGAGCCACGTATGCATAATTTTCCGAATAATCTATCTCCAAGAGACCCTTATTTGGTTTTAAGTTTTTTTTCAAGTCTTTTATAAATTGTGATTGACTCTTAGAAAGGAAATGGTGTGGTATCAAATTCTCGAGGCTCTGAGATAGTTGCGGCACAAAGTCATGTATATTTAGGCACTCTTTTTTTAATGTGCACTTATTAGTTGACTGCCAAACGCTGTAAATAATATTCTGTATATCATTATTGAGTAGCACAGATGTTACGAACTCCTGGAACTCTGAGATTCTTGGGCATTTTTGACATACCCCTAAGTAACAACCCGGCTTGGGATTTCTGCAAAGGAAAAACTTAATGCAATCAGTATAATTTTGCAGCGTATAGTGTGATTCTTCTGTTAGTTCAATCAAATTGCACACATCAAACATAGCCTTAAAATTTTGGTGTATTACACACACGCACACACTGTGTGTACCTCTTGCTCCAGCGAGAACACACTATTGACCCCTTAACTCTGCAAACTTACTGAAACTGATTGGAAATTTAGCATGTTCTTCGGTAAAATTCTTATATAAAATCTTCACATCTAATAAAAGCAATCTTTTTAGCATATATTTAATCGTATCATCTTCTTTAATTTTTACTACATCCTTTTTATTTGGCATAATGCGACTGTTATTATCACTATCATAGTAGTCTACAACTTTATTAACAGTTCTGTCTGGTAAATTTTTACCCTTTTTTTGACTAGGAGTTGCTAAAATACCATCTTTATGTTTTAAATCTCGTGCCTTCTTAGCCATTCTCATAGAAACATTGAACTCCTCCATGATATCTCGTAATGTCCAACAGTCAGGTAAAATTGTCAGAATGGAGACTCTCAATGGATCGTTCTCTGACAGAAAAAAAAATTTTTCTTTTAGTCAATCCATTAATTGCTCCAATTGATCTTCTCTTGATAAACAGATTTTTTTAGCTGACTGAACTCCTTGATCATCCGGTAGTCTATACATCCTTTCATCCATCGAATCACTTGATAAATTGACAGTATTTAAATAACTCTCCTTTCTACATTTTGAACAAATAAGAGATTTTTTAGAAATATTAGGATGCTATGATAACAATGATTTGGAAACTTGTCGCAGCTCTTTTCCTTGATGCCCTTCCTTACCAAAAGGATTACAGCATCTGTCTTGATGAACTGCTTTAAAAGACTGTGACATGGCTGACCCATTAATATTTAAAACGCAATATTTGTTTCAAAACATAAAATTACTAAATGTATCACTAAATTTGATCTGAAAGAAACATTATTAAATATAAGATTAATATAGAAAACCTTATTTTTATTTAGTATCCTTTTACCTCATGAAACGGATAACATATAATTATTAATTTAACAAATAAGCTATAAGGTTATATAATAGATTTGGAGCACCTAGTAGCACTCACTTGCGTTAAAAGCGTATGCTGATTTTGGACTTCGGTATTTAATAAGATTCTACTAGCCTGGTGGCAGTTTTGAAAGGTGGTTGTTAGTAAAGAAAATTTCTCTTCTATAGATTTTGTTTTGCATATTAGTATGCCCTGATCTATGTGCATTAGGAAATTAATAAAGAAACAATTCATACAACTTGATTAATATACATCAAACAAATTAATAAAAAATGTTTTTTTACCCACAAACATGTACTTAAACTGCCACCACGCTAGTAAAATCTTATTAAGGGGTCATACCCAAATTATGTAAGGCTTTTTTCCTGAAGTTTCGACCCCTCCCCTCCGTCACATAAGAATTTGTAAGATTTTGGAACACCCCTCCCTCCCCCCCCCCGTTAATCCTACGTAAAATAAAAAATTAACCGTGACACATTAAATACTTGAGTTCGAATATTCTATTTATGGAATTCAATTTTCAACTTTTAAACAACAATATTAAATATATCAATATTTAAATCTTCAAATATACACAAAGTTAATTTATTGTTCGTCAAAAAATTATTTATTAGTAATGATAAACTTTTTTATCACAAAGACACAGTGTTGCTCTATAAAACTCTTAAAGAATAAATACTCTAACGAATAGTTTTTGAATATTTTATAACCTTACGAAATCATTTGAACGAACCCCCCCTCCCTCATGTTAGGTATGCGTAAGAAAATTAAAGACCCCCTCCCCCCATAAAAAGCCTTACATAATTTGGGTATGGCCCCTAATGTAGCTTCAAGGTAAAAAGACTTTTCTCACAATTTTCTTTAACTTCTTAGTACGGCTAAAGATTAATATTAATTATCATGAGCCAAAATTTGAACATGCCAGCAGTACAGTTTTGGAGATATTGAAGTTTTGATGTTGAACTATTAACACAGAAGAGATATGAAAACGTCTGACTCGGAGTGAAATTTTAAACAAAATCGTTAATAACTTTCAAACGGTTCTGGTAATTTCTCTAAAAAAAATACTATGATAAAATTGATATTATAAGTAAATTAGACATCAAGTTTTAAAAAAACATTGTGGTTCCGGAGTTAAAAACTTCCGTACAGCTGCGTGAGAACAAAAAAGACAATTGTATAGTGCAGACCGCATAGTCAATAATTTTTGCGATTTGTGCTGAATTGTTTCACATTCAAAACAATCAAAAACATAGCATAATGCTTTATTTTAAAGTTTTTTGAGGTTATAAAAAATCAGTAATCAGCGCAATGAAAAGTAATAAATGTTTTTCATCATTCTATGAAAAATTCATGATGGTAAATTCATAATACAATCAAAAACTACGCAAAACTGCTTTATTTCTAAGATTTTTGAGGTTGGGAAGATTCAGCAATATGTTAAACTAAAATAGAGTGTAGATTCATGTTTTTGTATAAAAAATACACATAATAATTATTTTTAAAGAATTTTTTAACGTAAAAAACGTTAAAAAACTACGCAAAACTACTTTTTTCGAAGTTTTTTGAGGTTAGGAAGATTCAGCGATATGTTAAACTAAAATAGAGTTTAGATTCATGTTTTGGTATAAAAAATACACAAGTTCTTTGAGGTTATAAAAAATCAGTGATCAGCGCAATGAAAAAAAATGAATGTTTTTCATCATTCTATGAAAAATTCATGATGGTAAATTCATAATACGATTAAAAACTACGCAAAACTGCTTTATTTCTAAGATTTTTGAGGTTGGGAAGATTCAGCGATATGTTAAACTAAAATAGAGTGTAGATTCATGTTTTTGTACAAAAAATACACATAATAATTATTTTTTAAGAATTTTTTAACGTGCAAAACGTTGAAAAATTACGTAAAACTACTTTTTTTCAAAGTTTTTTGGAGTTAGGAAGATTCAGCAATAAATTAGACTAAAAAAAAGTGTCTATTCATGTTTTGGTTTGAAATATACACATAAATATTATTTTTTAAGAATTTTTTAACGTACAAAACGTTAAAACACTACGCATAACTACTTTTTTTCGAAGTTTTTTGAAGTTAGGAAGAATTAGTAATGTGCTTAATCAAAAATAAGCATAGATTTGTGATCAGCGATGAAAAATACATATGATTAACCTTTAATTTGGATTTTTGAAAGTCCAAAATTATTTTAAATTAAGTAAAACAGCTACCTCAGAGTGATTTTGACTAATTGCAGCTGCCATATTGGTCCGCCATTTTGAATTTTTGAAAAAAGCCAGACGGCAAAAGAAATCCTACTAAGTTAGCTACAGTTTGCGCCTATAAAACATTTTTCAAGACTTATAGAATTTTGGGCAGATCTTTGTTCCGTTTGACAAAGAACGTCCCATATATGGTATAAAGAAATATAAACGTAAGGAAAATAATTTAGTGTGTAGGATAAATGAAAGTAAAGGTTTATTTACTGGATCGTAAGGTATGTTTTTAAACAATTTCTTTAATTTTTTCATATTAAATTTGTTTTTGTAAATATATTGTAATGACATGCTAAGGAATGGTTTGAAAGTCATCAGAATAAACTGTAAAAAAAAAAATATTTTTCGTCGTTAATGTGCATCTCTCCAATGTGGTACCTGGGCCCGCGGGCGCTTTTGAAGCAATGCCCGAGGGACCGTTGGGATCCCTCTGGTTGGATGGACATAAGTGGTGAATCCTATCTTTCCTACCGAGGGTTTACTCGGGTTGCAAAAATGCCCGAGGTAGGGAGAAATTCTAGCAGTCATGGATTAACTGCATAAGTCTCTAATTCATTTGTAGAATCCATGAGAGATGTAAGACTTTACGCTCACGTAAGAGCAAAAGGTAATTTGCAATGACAATAAAACTTTTTTAATGGTTAGTATAACGTTATCTTTTACGAAATCTATTACGAAAGTTCATGGCATAGTGTTTGGAATAAATTATATTTATTGTGCATAAAATTTTTTTTAGAAATTATAATTAGAACAAAAAATAGTAAAGATATGGCAAGAAATAATTTAAAAGCAAAAATTCATTTAGTTAAGTGCATATAATTGCTTAGAAAAATAAAAAACAGGAGATTAAAGTGCATAAGTGTCTGTTTAAAATCGGTAAATAATTAAAATTATTATGTCATATCACAATGATTTTGGATGTATACATACATATATATGTATACTAGTAGGGCTTCGCCCCCTGCGCGCTTCACGTGCCAACACCCATACATTCATATTTTTATTTATACGTCTAAATAGCTCATAGAGGAATTTATTCTGTGTTACATGCATGCGTATACACGTAGATAACCAAAATGGACGTAGGCAAATTCGCTTAGGAATTGAACTAATAAAGGCAATGCAAGAAACGAGTTGTCAGAGTGAGCAAATAATTTTTACTAGGGGTAAATGACTCAATTACTGCGCACTTGTTTTTTTGTCGGCTGTATTAATATTGCTACGTGCTTATTTCACGCAAATAACATCTAACTAAAACTTTACAACAAATATCCGCCATAAGTCTAACATATAACAATTTTTCTTGTGTTGAAAAGACTTAATTATTTGTATTAAAAGAATATTTAAAAAATATCTCGTTGCTTGTATTACTACGCACCCTACCTAATTACTGCGCACCAATTACTACGCGGGGATAAATACTGCACACCAAATACTGCGCACCTAATTTACACACTTAAAGGACTATTTGATGTATAAAGATCAAATTTTTTAATACATTAACTTTCCCTTTCCATTACAAGTCTGTTTAAATCGAACAAAAACACAGAATACAATCGTTCGTGCGAAAACGGAAACAGACTATTGTTGAGGTTAAGAACGCGTTCACTCGAGAAAGTGTCTGTTGGAATGAAGTAAAAAGTTGTTTTGATGGAACCGTCAACTTTATACCACTATAAATTTTTGTTAAAATCGGATTTGACTACAATTTTCTGAATATGATAACTTATGATTATCATATTTCGTTTCGAGTACTTTTCTGACGTATTTAAGTGTTTTAAAATAGATAAATCCTGTAATTATATCGAAGTGCGCAGTAATTGGGTCGTGCGCAGTAATTTGATCATTTACCCCTAATTCAATACTAATAAATGACTCCGATCAGCATTTAAGGTTAAAATTGATACATATGTATACATACATCATTATAGAATAATTATTGTTGCATGAAAAAGTAAGCGTTTTTTTCGGTCATTTTTGAAAATTTTAGAATTAATTATCAATGTAAGTTTATGAAACGATGAAAATTTTAAATTATTGCTCAATATTAGCGAAGAAAAAATATTTCTTTACTTATTTCTTGTACAAATTTTTACATCTTATTACATTCCTCTTTCCTATGTCATAACTACTTAAAATAAATTCCCCTAAAAATAATACTAATAGTATTTAGAATCGTATCTAATACAAAATTGATACACTGGAGTTAAACATCAATCACTTTCATTTATATTAACATAAGATCTTCGGAGAATTACTTTTCACATTGACTTTATATGTTAATAACATAAAAAAAAGACTTTCTTTATATTTAAAATTAACAAGCACAACATGTCATTCCATGTTTAAGCTTTGCTCTGCGATCCCTGATTTACTTATATTTTTTAAAAGTCTTATATATTTTCATAAATCATCTACCTTTTTCCTTGCACTATGGTTATAGCTCTCTTGTGCATATCTATACATTATCTTGTAATGATTCTATAATTCTTACTTATCTTATTTTTTCTTTTTCTTTTTCTTTTTTTGTTTATTTACGTAAAATAAAATATATTTTTGCTTTTTGCAGAGCCTACATTTTTCATTGAAACCCCTATTTCTTTTGTCCTTTCTACAGTCTTATATCTCAGACTATACCATTTCTCTATAGAATCCCCTACTCAGTTTTTCTTTTCATAATATTTATCTCTCTTCGGTTTATCTTTTATTTCTTTACAATATTTGTCAATTACCATCCTGTTTTTTTCTATTCTTTTATTGATAAAAGTCTTCCTACCCCTT
The DNA here is from genome assembly GCA_030522625.1 of Copidosoma aretas. Lineage (NCBI taxonomy): Eukaryota > Metazoa > Arthropoda > Insecta > Hymenoptera > Encyrtidae > Copidosoma > Copidosoma aretas. The sequence continues at coordinate 3,755 of JAPYYV010006421.1, read as the reverse complement.
ATTAAATTTCGTTTGATTTTCTCAAGCTCATTTTTCTCGGTTGCTCTTTTCATAAGTCCTATTGTTTCCCCATCTTCTATGTTTTCATATCCTACTTTTACTGCTTTGCCCAATTTTGTAGGATTTGTATTGATTACGCTCATTAGTTTTTCTATCAAGCATTCGTGTCCACCTGCTACCATCTATGTATTCTTAAACTGCGCAAAAAGTAATTTTCTGACCTTTTTCTTATGTCTCCTTCATGAAAACCCTATTGCCTTTTATTTACATCCATATCCTAGCGTGCTTGCTTTTAAACCCATTATAATTTTTGGAAATCGGCTTCCATTTTTTTCTACTTTTTCTTTTTTTTTTCCATCCCCAAGTCTTTGCACCGTATAAGCATCCTTATTTTATCATTGAAACCATAAGAAATGATCTTTGATTCAAACTGTTTACTTTCTCTTTTTTTCTTAAGCCCCAAACTGCGTTAAAAGCTCTTTGTATCCTACCAGTTATTTTTTCTATGTGCCACAACATGCAATTTTTTGTTGAGAACCAAACTTCTAGGTCCTAAAACTCGTTTAACACTCATAATACCTCCCCTCAATATTTACACAAATCTTTTAATATCCCTTCACCATTTCTTAAAATTGAAGGGTTTTTTATGCCTTCAGCCTATGTTTTGTACAATATTTATCTAAGTCTTTAAGCACCTGCTTATGTGTTTAGAATGCTCCGCGTGTGTTCAAATTTAAATCTACGTCATAACTAAATTTAAAACATTGCATTTTTATTTTTCCCATTATAACATCTCCTGTATCATTCTTAATTTACTCTTCGTATATATTCTCTTAATTATCTGATTTTTTGTGCATTTATTCATTATTTTCAACATTTTTTAAATTATATCCCAGCCTTGTTCAGTCTAATTTTATCCAGAAAATTTCTCAATTGATTGTATGAAATGCTGTTTTGACGTCTACAAAGACAACATAAAGTTTATTGCCTCCTTGCTTTAGTTTTTTTTCAATTAAAATATTAATACAAAAATGTGGTCCCTTATTCTTGTTTTTGCTCTTGAGAAGGTTCAGGAACCCTAAACAGTATCTATTATAAACTGATTTATCAACTGAATCGTTGACATTTAATAGCTAACAAGTTAATTCCATACAAAAGCGTGGTATTTTACTTGTTAAAATTTTTTATTTTTTTTTATTTTGCGTATTGCATGTGAAGATATTGTTAACTATAAAAATACATTTGATAATCATCAACAAACTTTTTGTTTTTCATATATTTTAAAAAAAAATTTTTCCGTAACTTTATTCAAAATCTTTTGAAGCGAAATTCAAGCTTTGGAAATAGTAATCTAATGCAAAACAAAAAGTTTGTTCATGATTATTGAGTTTTTCTGCATAGTTAGCAATATCTGAACATATGCAAAATACACATATTTTTTTTAAACGCGCAAAATACCTCGCCTTTGTATAGAATCAACTTCTTTGCTATTAAATTCCAACAATTTAGTTGATAAATTATTCTATAATTGATACTATATAGGGGTCCTGAACCACCTTGAGCCAGCTTTTTTTTTCTTTTAGCAATTATAATTGCCAATATCTTGTATCCTTCATTTAATAACGCAACTCCCGTGTAGTTTTTATAATCCTCTTGCTCCTCACCAAATACCCATTTTTTTTTAAACCCCCATTAAAACCCTAGGATGCATTTTAAAAATCCCCCCCCCCATTTATTTTTCTTCTTCTTCTTTTTTTTTTTTTTCTCCCCCCCCCCCCCCCCCCAACACTTTCTGAAATTCAATGATCTATATGACTGGTTTCGCCCTAACTTGCCCAGATCTTGTACTGTGTTGGTTATCAAATTGCAAAACGAAATTGAATGTTACGAGGCACCATATCTACGTAAAATTTTGTGTTCTAACTGATAAAAAAGTCAAAACAGACATTAGAATCAGTTTTTAATGTAATATTGAGGGACAAAGGGTTCAAATGTTTTTTCATCCCCCTGTCACAAACTTGATTTTACTACTTTTGACCCTTGGTGTACTTACGTATACGTCACGGGCCCCAACTTAAAATGTGCGTCGAAAACTTTGATGTTAAATCTACGAGTTCCCATCAATATTAAAGCTACACTCAGTTATTAAGTTGTCCAACGACGTGCATACATTTTGTAACGAGTTTTCTTCTCGATGAATTGACCGTCAAAAACTACGTCAAAATCTCAAAAAAAAAAGAGAACATATTTTCGATCCCATCGAACGGTGGATTCTTGCACTGCACACCGGGGTAAACAAACGCAAGTGACAGAGTCTGTATTTACTTAACGCTCACTCGGCGGTGAACGTTTGTAACATCATATTACGCGATTATTAAAAGTTTGTCTTTTCTTTCCCCCTTCGTTCCGTAACGAGTGTAGTGTTTAAAGGTACGGGTTGTGCATTTTGTGTTAGTATTTGTTAGTACTAAAAGTAATACGCGTGGGAAAGAAATCAAAACTGTGTCTACGAGCTGCACGAGATGTTTAAAGTCGAAATATCCCCTCCGTCCTCTGTCCCCCCCTCTTTCGTCCCCCAATTTTCAACTTGTCTCTCATTTCGGTTCTGTGCATCGAATCTTAACTAAACTTTTTTTCCAGCTGTGTTAGGCTAAAATATTTTTTATAAATATTTTTTTCCTTTCATTTAAGCTACATAAGAATACTACAACATCTAACACATATTACCTAGACGTTCCAAAGGTGGACTTGTTTTTTTGACTAAAATTAAAAATTTTCTGAAATTTACCATTGTAAGACATCGTATATCTATTGAATAAAAAAATTTGTAGTGAAATCGCTTGAAGTATTCGTTAAAGATAGTATTTGCAATACAAATACCGTAACAAAAATTTTTTTAACCAAGTTGATTTTTAACAAATTTTGAAATTGATCTGTGCAAGTTAAGGCGGAATCAGCCATATATCCTTGTCAAAATCTTTCCAGACTTTGCTGTTGATTCGTCTACCTTTTTTTTTTGTTTTCCGTATAACATGCCTCATTTTTGACACCTTACAAATTTTTAAAACGATTCTCTTATGGTACTTAATTTATTAACGTCCTTTTTTTTTGGTATTAATTTTGAATCACTTTTAAAAACTCATTTAAATTTTTGTTTTCCGACACTTTACTTAGTTTTTTATCGGCTTTTTGATTTTTTTTGTCCCTGATGATTTCTTTTAACCTTTTTTCAGTCCTAAATTCAATTTTTCACACCTTTTTCTTTTTTTCTTTAACCAGCCTTTTAGTGTACCTGTAATCTTTCTTATTTTCTTAATTATTCTAAAATCCTGTTTATCAATTTTTCAATATTTTTCTTCTTTTGATTCTATCGTTTTTAGTTCCTCTGATACCTGTGTAATTACATGAATAAACCTGTATTATTTCTCTGTGATATTTATCCCCCCTTATTTAATTATTTGATCTAAATCGTTTACATCTATCTCTTTTAACAAAAAAAGCCAAGCACACCAAGAACCTTATACTTGATGCAAATAAATTGATGTAACGTTGATTGCATAATTTATAATCATAATATTGAGTATTAACAATGACAAATAATTATAACTATTCATTATTTGTATATATCAAGTTCATCTATTTGCCTCATGGGCGGTGTGGAAATAGTACATTACGCCACTAGGGCACAAAGTACAAACATGAGCGCCCGAAGGGCGCGCTTGTTTTACTTTTGTGCCCGAGTCTCGTATATTATT
>JAPYYV010006420.1:0-14325 GCA_030522625.1 Copidosoma aretas | reverse complement strand
TAAAAATTCAGGAGTTCTTACGTCATGGTCACGTGATATCGATTTGAATGAGAGCTTGATTAACACGCTCGGTGAATATTTAATTTCTCAAAACTCTCATTATTTTTTCATGGTATTGTAATTCTTAAATATTCCATAGATATCACTCTTGCGATAGAAAGTATAAGTTGACTGAATCCCGCTGCATGCAAGTTCTCTACTCCTTCGTAAATACTTGCATTATAATTTTATAATATTTAATACGTGGGCATTGCATTTAAAAAAAAAAAAAAAATTTTCTAAACTACATTTCTAATACTTCTAATTGATCAATATTCTACTGTCTATTTGTAATTTTTCCATTTTATATATATTATGCGAGGTACCATCTAAAAGCTTAGGATTTTTACTATAATACAGTAAGTTTTTTAATGTGTAATTTATTGATTATTGTTTTAATTAAAAGATGTTTTTAGGTTGCTCCACCATAAGTGGTCTATAACTTGCAAACAATTGTGGAAAATATCTCCTAATTTTTCAGATTTAGGTAGGTTAAGAAGGACTCCGATGCCATAAGCGGGTTCTGCCTTATTAAATAAGCTACATCTGACATCTAAACTACTTCCGCTGGAGCACCCTTAAAAAGGAAAGTATGATACACCTTCGCAGTAAGTATAATAGACAGAATTATATTGAGTAAGATATTTTGTATTAAAATGACATGGTATCCGATTAGGAGATCTAAGCTTATCACTGTTTCGATATAGTTTGCCAGACATTAGCACAATAATGGTTTGTAACTGCCTTTTTTTTCCGCACCATCTGCATGAATCGTTTTCTCTGCCCTATTCCTGCAATAGGTTGTTATTGTCGAATGTATTTTATTTTTTCCAATTTTACTTAATTTTTTCAAAGTTTCGAAAAACTTATCAAAAACACTTGTTGGATAAATCATTAATTAATATTACAAATAACTAAACAAGTTTATGAAAATGAATAAATGAATATTTCACTTAGAAAATAGATACAAACTGCAATACAGAAGGAAGTGATAAGTAGATAGCTCACAGATGTAGCTCTTTTTTAAGTCGACACGGAACATGAATCGTATAGACGAGGTCCAGTGTTCAATTTATTTAAAAAAATGTTTTGTTTTAAAATTGAACATTCAGTTTTGTTAAAAAATTTTAAATGGTAAAAAATTCGAAACGATTAGTTGACTAACGTTTATAGTAGACTAAATGAATTAGACAATTATAAAGTCATTTACATACATCATATATTTTTTATATATAGTGTAAATTATAAATTTTTTGAGACATTTCACTTTTGATTGGTATTGAATAGAAAATTCTATATAACTATAAAGGAAAAGCAAGGTATAGTTGAACTATGTAAACAGAATCTTGTCCGTTGATCGGTCCGAATGCTGTAATAATGTGTGTTTATACTATGTACGTTATCCGGGAATATAATAGACTGCTCTGCTTCAGTTCTTAATTGCTAAATCAATTATTTAACAATAAACAGTTAGAGCAGGCAATTATATTTGGTTGTTTGGTCTTAGGTGCTTGGCTTTTATGTTGTTTGGATTTCGTATTCAGCTGAATGTTACGGGTCTTAGAATAGGCGTCTAATGAGCGTTATTACTATAATTAACGTTTTTTATGTCCTGCCTTAGGAGAGACAACTTGGTTATTTTTAACGTATTAGTAGAACATTGTATGAAGATAAATTTTTTCTTCTTTACAAATATAGAGATCAGCTGTCATTAAATGAGATCATTTTTCTACGTTGTCGGAAGCATATGCTATTTAGCCAACCTTGTCTATTTATATTGTAATTTAAAGTATGATACACCATTACAGTAAGTATAATACACAGAATTATATTACTAATGATATTTTGTTTTAGAAAGACATTGTATGCGTTTAGGAGATCTTAGGTTATACCTGTTGAGATATAGTTCGCTAGAGTTCAGCATAATTACACTGTAAGAAAACTTTCAAAAAACTTTCTGCACGTACATTTAATTAGTATAGTAGGAATGTTCATGTATATAGGTATACATAGATATACTTGAATGTTAAAAGTTAATGCATGTGCATTAATTTTTATGACATTTGTAACAGTGTATGGATTGCAAGCGCCTTTGTTTTGCACTTTCCGTATAAATCGGTAGGTCTGCCCCATTTCCGTAATAATTATTATTATCGCATGTACTCTATTCCAAAATCGAATAAAATATTCTGTTTTTACACTTAATATGTGAATTAATGATCTATTAATAATCATTATAAGCGTGCAAGTGTATTTGGTTATTTGGTTGTACGTACTTGAGTTGTATCATATTTTCATATCGTATCGAGCAAGAGCGTACGGTTCTGCCGTTATCTTTTGATAACTCTTGTCATTTACGGTCCGTTTTATTGTTATGCATCTGTCTATTTATTAAATTAGTTGCAATGGAAAAATAAAAAAGTCTAAGTGATTATAAATGATCGGCTTCGGCTGCATCTGGTTGTTTTCGGCATTGTTCGACGATGTTTGAGCTCTTTCGTGAGGTGGTTCGTCAGTAATCGGAATAATTCGTCTGTTTTCGGCCGAGTTTGGTGATATAGTATCTTTTGGTTGACTTTGGCCATCTTTGTCTATAAAAATAAGCATTTGGTAAAAATTTATATGTTTTTGAGGGGGGTCGACGAATCCTGAAAATATTTTAAGTTCTAGAAGGAGAGCGGAGAGGAGCCGACGAAAAATTAAAAAATGATTTTTACGTAAAATTACGGAGTAAATGATTGAATTTTTGAGGGAGGGCCTGAGGGGGCGGTGAGGGGGTTGAGGGTGGGCACAAACAAATGACGATTACTTAAAACACGTAAAAATATAACGAATTTACCAGTGATTTAAGGGGTTCAGAGGGGGTGGGGTAGTGAGGGCGGCGGAAGATTTTTAGTCCTTATTACAATATATATATATATGTAGTAAGATATACATATATTTGTATTTGTATCTACGCACTTGTAGTACTTGGTTGGGGAATTAGATTCTTCTCTTAACTCTGAAACGCATTCGTGCATTTTCGCTGATACTTTGAATATCCTAGCTGAATGACAGAGTATCTAAATTGACTTTTAGAGGCAGACTTGTCGTAAACTGTCTCTCCGTCTCTTTCCCTTATAGGAGAGGTACACAGTGGCACGCACAGCAATAAAAAGTGCTGTGTCAGCGGCTTGGGTGCACCAGGTGAGGGGGAAGTTCTGCCGAAGGGGGTATAAAATTCCTAATGGTTGCTCAAAAAAATTATTTCCAGCATTACAATCCATCAAGCAGTACAGCTGCAGCAAAAATCAGCTATATTTGGTAAGTATCGACAAGGAGGTAACGTATATATGATTTCCTCTACTAATATCGTAAATATTTAGGCATATAGATTTAAATACCTTACTACATTACAATGAATATTATTTACTTTTAAAACTTATCATAATGGCAAATATTCACCAGAATGAAGAAAATATCACAATGGTTAGAGATGACTCAAATTAAGTGGAAATAAAAGGTGCATTTGTTGAAAAAGTAATAACCTTAATGCCTATAGAATTATGTTCTTCAACTTATCTTCCAATCTCATCAGTATACGATAATTATGATAACTCAGTTAAAAATGTTAAAACATAAGAATTTATGGACCTCGTCAATGATTATACTTCCTTTGAAAGCTTAATTCAAGTAATTACAGAATCTGAACCATCTACATCTTCAAATAGTTCATCAGAAAGTAAAAATGTGATAGTGACTAATACTTAAGGCACACTCATAACATCACGGCAAAAGCGCTAGATTATTTATCGATTCTTCGAAAGTATTCGTGAAGATGCGGAGAAAAAAGAATAACAATCTTATTTCTGCATCAAATTGTGTTGATGTACTACCAGCGGTATCACAAAAAAAGAACTCTATCATCATTGTTCCGATTCTTGCGATAATGATGTTGAGGTGTTATTCTTAAAGAAAAAAAAATTGTCAAACGATTCAAAAGAAAGAGAGGATCTAAGAATATATAAATACAATTTTTTTTAAATGTATTGTATTTGTTATTATAATAAGCAACCAAAAAAAAGGAAACATATAGAATATAACCTATGCTTGCATCTTATACTATAACGTAGTATAAGACTTACGAGTGATATATAATTTCTCACAGATGAGAGCGTAGGTGGGGGCTACCATCCCTCTTCAAAAAAAATTTTTCTTCACATACACCGAGAGAATAATTAACCACAGCAAATCCATTGCAGCAGTGTTTAGGATGTATTCCTACTGCGGAGCAGGCTGATATTAAAAAGTAGATTGATTTTGCTGGAAAAAAAAATACAGTCACTCAACTTTATCATTACTACACGGAAATTTAGTCTTGCGGATAAGTTAAAATACCAGAATATCTTAAGTCAATCGCAGAGTGCTTATGAGAAATTTAAGTATCATAAGTGTAGAGAAAGCATACAACAGGCAGTAATTTGGAGCAGAATACAGTTAGCGTTTAAGAGTCGCAGTGAGACAGCAGTAATCACGAACTTTACTCATTTAGATATTAAATCCTTTTCCACCAACACTGGCTCTGTTTTCAAATTGAAAATTAGAGAAGCTTTTCTAAGGTCATCATGCGATATAATCAAATACTATACTTACAACTATCTTCCATCAATGACAAATAATAAAAAAGATCCAGAAACTGTATACTTTAACGTCAAAAATTAACCCATATATGACTATTGATTTGATGGAATCTTTCAATATTAACGTGCAGCAAAACATGAGAAGAGCTTAACATAGTTAAGAAGAAATTGCATTATTACCCAGCTAAACAAGTAAAGTTGCTAGCATGAAAAGGAGTCTTCCCATACTAGTACGCCTTATCCTTCAATCGACTTGAGGAACGTGAGCTTGCTGCTAAACGTGAATTGTATAACTGTATTAGTGGAGAGCATGTTTCAGAAGAATATTTCCCAAATGCGCAAAAAGTATGGGATGTTTTTAGCATAGAGACTCTCGGAGACTACTCAGACCTCTTGCTGATGACTGATGTACTCCTCTTCGCTGATGTTTTCAAGAACTTTCGAGACATCTGCCTTGAGGCTTATGGACTTAATCTCGCCCACTACTATACCATCCCTGGCTACACTTGGAATAATATGTTAAAGCATACGGGTTTTCCGTTGGAGTTGTTGACTAATATAGATATGCTATTATTTGTTGAACGTGGTATTCGAGGTCATATTAGTCAATGCAGCAATTTATGTACTAAGACTAATAGTCCGTACATGGGTGACGAGTATGCCTGGAGGGTATGAAACGATATGCGCCAGCGCCCATGGTGAGGATTCGGTGAATCACGGGGGGACGCAAGTAAATAAGTTATCGCAGCATAATTCGAACTAATAAATAAAATAGATTTTGAGCCACAATAGACTTGCGCTATGATTTAGAGAAAAAAAAAAACTGGTAAACTGTGTGATGGACAGCTAGTAAGTTGAGCTTATTTTCTGTAAATTGCAAATAAGCGGTTGGAAAACCGAAGAGCAAGTTAATATATGTCAATATCTTTGTATATGGGCGTTGTACTAGCGTACATGAAGCGTGAAAGTTGTAGCTTATCAAAATATGCATAAGCTCGTCTTCATAAGGTGTAGATTGGTGCAGGCATTTTGATATGATGTTTGTTGAAAGCGCGAGGTATTCATGAAATTAGCTTGCAGCAGCATGGCACGTACTGGGTCCCTCGGAGCAGACGCCAAGCCTGTTAATCTGTGTACAATTTTATGTGTTTACTTCCCAAGCAGTTACACTTACGACAATGATAATATCAAAATGCCTGCACAAATCCACACTGTAAAAAGACGTACCTGCTCATATTTTGATCTGCTACAACTTTTACGCTTCATACATGCCATTCCAACATCTATTATTCTATTTGTTTCAAAAAATCTTATTTCTATGCGATCACTTGTATGTTTGCGTTCCCCCGTAGTACAAGCACTGGCCTTAGCTAAGGTTACCACGTGCTATTCTCACAGCAAATACATTCATCTCAGTCAGAAAAAATGCTAGCGTTGCTCACACTTTGTGAATTAGGCGCCTGGGCCAATTCCACAATTGCCTCGCGCTGCGCTGCCCCTGTGCTCTCCCTTCCCATCAAGTATATATGTACATACAGTATACATAGATACTCTTTATGGGAAGAGAGAGTGCAGGGGCAGCGCAGTGCAAAGCGTACGTGGGATGGCCCCTGCTAGTGATGCTCAAGGGAGGGTCACTAGGCCCCTGGGACCGTACTGTGTAACTTTGCTTGCTTTTACTTCTCAATAAATTTTTGTCTTGAAGACATCCCGTGGCGTCCTTAAGATGAAAATAGTTCGTTCATATACACATTTCTAAGATGTAAAAGTGGCACAGTACCACCCCTTGGGTACTTACATATAACTTTGCTTGTTATTATTTATGAATCTGAATAAGCAAATTCATGTATGCCGGACGTCATAAGATTACTTTAACATAAAAATGAGTGTGTCCACATACGCATCTAAAAGCTGGAAAAGTTGCACAGTACGCCCCTCGATCCTTTGTTAGAATTTGCCACACTGTAAAAAAACGGCAGTTGACTATTACTTTTACTAACTGTACAGTTACGTACTTAAATAAGGTACAATTCATAAACTGCTAAATAATGATAGAAAAAAGACCTGTATGTAATACAGGTTTTTAAATGTCGAGCGCTGTAATATATTTTTCGCAATAGTATGCGAAAAATAGTCGTTTTCCGCACTGTTTTTAGTGTGGAAAATCGATTTTCCCGTATAGTGTGCGGGGAAGATGTGCGGGAAAGGTTTATGCCGCACTTCTGACAATTTGTTCCTTTGGGGGAGCCATATTGTCCCCATTTTAAAAGGTGGATCTGATTTTTTTGTTGAACGAGCCTTTTTGTTGCTCCATAGTGGGAGGCTTCGCCCCCCGTATCCCCCAGCGGGGGCTTCACCCCCTGCACCGATACCAGGGCTGCCACCCCTGGACCCCGCACCACCTTTTTCACTAAACATTTTTTACTAATTTTTATACACCGCAATGGTCGTTGACTAATGATACTGATATTTGTTACTATGATAGAGCACGCACGAGTGTCTTAGTATGTATACGTGTGTTAATGTACGTCATGAACAATATGAAACAATTAAATACAAATTATTAATACTTATTCTTCATTTATTTAATGTATCATTCTATTTTCCTCACATATATTGCGAAAAATCTTGTACGCAACTCGCGCGGGACAATTCCTCACACTTGTGTGATTGACTAGAACTTGTGGCCGATGCTAGTAACTCGTGCCTTGTGATCAACTGGCACTCATTCCCAGCAACTCCAGCCACTCGTGCGAGTCAATCATCACTCGTGCGGAAAATAGTCTTTTCCGCACGTGTTACGTAAATACCTATGGATGTGTTAATCGTAAGATTATCGATCCGAAAGAGAAAGTACTACTACTGTTAGTAATATTTGGTAACGGTGTACAAGGTGTAAGTTGTGCCTGGTACGGTGGTACCGTAGACATACAGCCTCAGGCTGAAGTCATACGGAGTAACGAACGGACGAATGACAATTAGACGAATTTATTCGAATTTATTCGTCAAGACCTCTCTCTCGCTCTCATGGAGTCTTATGGCATGACGAAATTATTAAAGGATGTAGTTAGCATTTAATAACTTTAGAGTTACTTACAGACTAAAAAAAATAATGTAAGTGTAAAAGAAAAACAATTTTTTTAATTTTTCATCTTGCACATTCTGGTTCTGTTACGTATAAAAATAAATTAAATTAAATGATCTCCATTTTTCAAGCCTTGGATTATTTCTTGAAAGATTTCGAACAATGTTATCGGAGAATTTTCATAAAATATGCAATGTATAAGAAGTGAGGTACTACTGCTTGTATATTTTACAAGACTTTTTCCACGTTTTACAAAACTCGGTGTAAACAATAGTACGTCACTCTTTATACATTGCACATTTCATGCTTCAATAACTTTGTTCTAAATCATTAAAGGAATAATCCAAGCCTGGAAAAATGGAGTTTAGATGAAAACCAAATTAGTTTCTCAACTTTTTTTGAGATGGGTTTTATACTTGTAGTACCTGAATATGCAACATGTAAAATAAAAAAAGAAACAAATTTTAACAATAACATTATTCTTTCTTAGAATAGAATCAACTTCCATGTTATTAAATGTTACCTGTATCAAAATGTTTTTTCGCGTTCTTGCCCTAAATGGCTAGGAACACGTAATTCAAATTTTTAATTTTATATCGATTAAAATCTCATCTGTGAGAAAATTGTTGTTGAAGTTTTAGATATGAAATAACGAACATGTCATTCATAATTTTAATTGCTTTTTTCTAGCCATCTAGGGAAAGGACGCGCAAAAACATTGTGGTGCTTCACTCTTTTAATAATTATAACTTTAGTGCTGTATAGTGGTAAAAAGCCTCCTTAAATCAACTTTAAATGTATCCTAAAAAGTTGACCGAGAATTTTTTTGTCTCAGTGTTTCTACCTTAACCTCTATCTCCAACAAATACTTAAGGCTATTTCACTTTAAATATTTTTTTGCCTAATGGTATACGACAATTTGTAAATGTGAATTTTAGTAGATTTTTGAACAAACACGTAGGCCTCTGGTGCGTGCAGCTACGCTGCATTTACGGTTGAAGTCTTCTTACCCAGCTTAACTAAAAGCTAGAGATCAAGCATTATCATTGAATAAAAAATTTTTAATTTAGTGTTACTAATAAAAACTTACAGAAAAACGAAAAAATTCGGTAAAAAAGATATTTTGTGGATATTTGATCAAAATTTATGATTTTTTTCTTAAAGTCGCTAAAACTTTTTATTAGGCTCACAGAATTCCAAAAATTTTATTTTAAACGGTAGGGTCCTATGTAGCTTTCATTTAAGTCGATTTAAGATCACCTTTACTAGTGTACTCCTTCGCTACAAACAATAGTAGTAGTAATGTTGTTTATCGATGTGTCTCAATATTGAAATTTCTTAGTGAGTTTTTCAATGTTTTTTACTGCAGTATACAATTTCAGATAATTTATTAACAAGTAATTAATTTTTGAAAATTTTTGGAAAAAAATTTGCTTCGTAACCGTTTTTAGAGTAGAGAACCCCCGATATTCATTACTTAAGCATTGTGTTGCACGTATTAAATACAAGAAAATAGTTTTGTTGTAAACTAGGGCCTGGGTCAATAAAAATTATTAATTTAAGTAGTAAAATAGCCCTTATATGTATTATATTAGTACCGAAAATAACCAATGAACTTCTATGTCATTTAAAAGCTATTTTGTTGCAGCCACAAAAAAAGGAAGATCAGTAAAGAATTACAATCTGTCAGAAAAGATGGTGAGATCTTTCTCAAAAAAAATGATGATGGAACTATACATGTATATAATACAGATATACATGCAGTAGTGGGTACCGATACTTCAAATCCACATAATATAACTATTTGTTGTGATAACAATGCTAATTATGATGATTATTTTAAAATTGGCACTACCGATGAAATCGATCACAACACTGACATTAACAATGTATGTAATGTAGATAACTGCGATTCTAAGACTAATGAAAAAATCATTAGTAAGAGCACTGAATCTATTTTTTAGATTTTATGGAAGCGTCGGAAAAGAATTTATGGAAGCGTCGGACATGATCCTATTACGAATAATGGTAATCATTTTGTACACAGTGAAAAAGATAAGACTCATGCAAATAGCAGTATATCCTTTGAAAAGACAGCGATAATTGAACATAATACTGGGGATGACAGTATTTTAAAACATGGGATCCAAATGAAAAAAATTGATTGGTCAGATAATAACTAATCCATTTTTTTTCATGGTAACATTTCAAAAATTCATAAAAATCATGGAATTAAAGAAAACTGCTCTTTTTATTACCTATTTTGCGACAGCTACAGAACTTCTGGGCTGAACACTAAATTCAAATTCAAATGTAGTACATGTACTTTTTCTAAGTAAATATCTCTGTGCGATAATGTGGGTGAATGTATGCCAATTAATGAGGCTGCTGTAGTAGGGACAGTGGCATCTGAAATCGGTCATGCAGAATTAAAACAACAGTTTGGTGAAATGGCTGTTCCTTGTATAGCTAAAGAAACGTACTGAAGGCATTGCTAAGATATACAGGACAGTTTTAAAGAAGAAGCTAAGAATTCCATGCAAGAAGCTGCTAAAATTAAAAGAGAATCAGCAGTATCTGCTGAAGACACCGTGAATGGTATTACATTTATAACAGTTGTTGTAGATGGCTCTTGGTTGAAAGGATCTTATAAAAGTGGAAAATATGATTCTACATCTGGCTCTGCTTTAATAATTGGATATAGAACAAAAAGAGTTTTATATGTTGGTATTTGCAATAAATCTTGTACAGTGTGCTCTTATGCAGAGAGAAATAAAACACTTGTGCACGATCACACGTGCCATAAAAATTGGGATAGCGAAAAGTCTTCCAGCGGAATGGAGAAAGAGATGATTATTCAAGGCTTTTCTGAAAGTGTAAAAACACAACCTTATCTATAAGACCGTTATTGAAGACGGTTATAGAAGTGTTTACAAGACTCTAATTGATAGTTAACCGTATGAAGATGATGGTGTACACGTAGAAAAAATGAAGCCACTAACCATTTACTTACAAACATGTGCAATAAAATTGTAGAAATCTCAAAAGAAAGAATAAATAATGTAGTGCGATGCAATGTAAATTCGTTTCTCAGTTTTGTAAAAACGAGTTGCTTTTAAACTTTGTCAAAATATAAAAACATTAGTGACGAAAACATCTCAAAAAGAAAATGATGTTGAGAACGTTCAAAAAGTGCAGAAAAAATAATTCATGTCTTCGATCACGTCTTTGGTCATCAAAAACATTGCAAGAAGTTTAAAATACCTTGCAAAATTTAAAAAAGACACAAAAATCATATTCCTATGTTCAAATCCAATGGGGTTTATGAGCTGATACGCAAAGCTTTGGATCATCTAATCTGTGATGCCAAAAGTTGACTTAAACAAGTAAGCAATAACCACGTCAAGCCTTTTAATGCCATTGTATCAAGGTGTGTCAGTGGAAAATGGATTGACTATGGTAAAAAAGATTCATAATATACAAGAGTTTATTCTTCGGTCATTTAATAATCACACAATCACTCTTATTGAGAATAAATGATAGTCGAGTATACGAAGAAAATGATGTAGCATACATGATGGAAGAAAAAAATAATAAGAAGGTCGCAACGACGAAAAGGCTACGTCTTAAACGTTGACGACGTTCCATGAAATACATGCACCAGGAGGATGCTGATTACGGAGGATCTTGCAACCAGCCTGATATAAGTGGAGAAAATATGTAATTTTAGTACAACAGCATATGGAAAAATTGCAGTGTGATCAACGCGATAGAAAAAATATTGAGCGCATGACTGTAAACCAAAGTACCTCTGATTTATAACATCAGAAAAGAAGCGAACTTTTAACTGTTTTACATTTTTAAGTAATTTGTCGACGAAGACCTACAATATCTTGTGGAAACATGGTGAGAAATATGTTGTATCCACCTTTAATAAGTGTTCCAGCACTGACACATGGTATCGAAGCAGAGGCAGATGCAAAAAAAAATTATCAAAATTATTAAATTTTATAATAAAAGATGCAGGACTATTAATTGATGGATAAAAAGAGTTTCTTGCATGTTCTACATACGGTTTGCTTGGCAACGAAGGGATTATTAAAATAAAAAACCCCATAACGGGAGTGGACTTTACGCCATTGCAAGCAATGAAGAAAAACAAACATTTGCGGCGTTTATTTGATAAGAACGACTTATGTTAAATGAAAGAAGGTCGTTATTATTATTCCCAAGTGAAAGAACAGTTGCACATAACAAAAAGACAATACTGCATTTTTTCGTTATGTACTTACGAAGGTATTTATAGTATGTTAACGTAAAACGTAATGATGAATTCTAGAATGAAAAAATGGCATTCATTGCACCGAGTCTATTTCGATTGTTTACTACCAGAAATGTTAGACAGTCGTTATAATCGTAATATGCCAATAAGAGAACTAAAGTATATATTGAAAGCTTAGTAACAAAATGAATTGAAAAAAAAATCAAAACAAAGTATTAAATTGGAAGGAAATGCAAAGACGTATGACTGGCCTTCTTCATTGTTTTACGATGAAGATGTGGTGGACCAAAAGTCAGCCTCTGAGTTACAACTATTGCATAACAGCACTGACAAAGCAGCCATCACTCAACAACGAGCGTTATTGGATCACATAATTAGTGATATTGACATTAATGAGGTCATTAATAATATTTTTTTGCCGAAAAGTATGTTGGATGATGACAGTTTGCAAATTTTCTTAAACATTGTACTCGAGAAGTCATCAGAATATATTATTCACCCAATATTTTATTTTCGTTATGAACATTTACTTCCAGAGAAATATAACATAATAGATAAAAAACATTTACGAATAGTTGGAGGACACAACAAATTCAAACATTGGATAGTATACCTGTATGATGGTGAGTCGATAAAGATATATGACTGTTTGCGTTGAGTTAGAGTTTCGCAATTGCACGATGTTAAAAAACGGTATTTCAGGTATTGCTATTCCGACTTTGATTGGAATAAAGTACCTTTTGTATCCGTGACTAAACAACCAAACGACTATATCTGTGGCATGATGGCAATGCCATTTATGGCAGATATCATTTTAAAAAGACATCCACATACCATAAAATATTCCAAAAACATTTCTTTTATGAGAAAGCATGCAGTAACTCTTATCCGATTAAGGGAGATAGTTGGTTTTCGATTTTATAATTAAAAATAATTTTTGTATAAAACAAAAAAATTGGTACAATTCAGAATTCACTATTGGACAGGTCAAACACTTATCCACATACAGCAACAGAGTCGTGTAAATTTTTGGGATCCAAATATAAGCGCAAAGAATTTTAATTGGAAAATCTTTTACAAATATAGAAAAGGCTGTCTGGTATTATCATACGAGAGCCAGAATTGTGCAATTTTTAAACATGGAAGAACTACCACAAAACCTTTAGTAAATAATTTACTTGAAACTATACGATACACATGGTTTGTTGAATAGTATACTGATTTGAAGAGCAGGAGTAAAAGAGGAAAAAAACATATCATCTTGTGTATAAGTAATGAAATATAATAATCTTGTGCAACAAAAATGTATATATTGCAGATAAAGAACTGTTATAGCAGCTAAAGAAGTAAGATAAAGACCATTAGAATTGGTATTTACCATTAGTGCTGTCTACTGGCTTAAAATAGTACATAATGCTTTGGATCACACTCTAAACTTGTATGTAATAAGGATACAGGATTTTTAAACACGCCAGTAAATTTAAGCAAAAATGTACTGCCAGTCCGAAGCCTGGATAAAGTGCGACGGAAGACACCTGTATGACATATATTACTTGTCACTAAAATAAGGTGACACAACCTAATCTTTTGTAGAAATAACTGTAGGGATTTTCAAACTTGTTTGCTGCAAGGTGGAATAGGAATTTTGGTGGGAAATATGTATGGACAATCGTATAGGGTATAAACTATAAACTTTTTTTTATGATGAGACTGCCAAGCTTGAAAGTGTCCCAAACGGGATACACTGATATAGTTGTGCTAGTCTTTGTCCGAGAAAAACAATGTTTGTAATCATTTTTTGTTTACGATCAAGAGAAACGCTTCTAATTTTACTATGAGAACTATACGTAAGTCCTTAAATACGTCTCTTTTGTAATTATTTTATATAAATCACTAATACTTATTACATATTTGACTGTCATAATTTTTTCTTTTATCTTACTTTAGTTCACAGAGATTTCCCACCGTTATAAAACAAGAACGTGCACAAACAAAAAAACTGACGTTTCAGTTTGGGTTCGATACCTTATGTACGAAATGGAATCATATACATTTTTAGTAGTATGGCGGATCATGTTAAAATATACGACCCGTATGAAGTGTTATTACGGTAAAAGCAAATATTAAATGCAAATAACATGTTCTCAAGGGGATAAGGGTACCTAGGACATTTTTTTCTCCCAACTACATCGTGTCTTGAAGCTTAATACCTAACTTCGACAGTGCGAAACGAACATTTAACGTATTCCAAAGTTCTGTTTGTATACCACTATATAGACAGTAGGGGGGGGGGGGGGGGG
>JAPYYV010006419.1:0-14325 GCA_030522625.1 Copidosoma aretas | reverse complement strand
AAAAACAATTCATGGCTTTTGCACCACGATAACGCACCTGCTCACTCGTCGTTGCTTGTTCGTAATTTTTTGGCCAAAAACAATACCGTAGTCATGCCCAAACCTCCATATTCACCAGATATGGCTCCGTTAGACTTTTTCCTGTTCTCAAAGTTGAAGAGACCCACGAAAGGACGGCATTTTTTCTCGATTGGAGAAATAAAGGCCGAATTGCTGAGAGTGCTCAAGAAAATACCAAAGAGTAAATATCAAGAGTGCTTTGAAGATCGGAAAAAACGCTGGCATACGTGTATTATATCTGGGGGGACTACTCTAAAGGGGACCACATTGATGTAGACGAATAAATAAATATTTTTTTGAAAAAACGATAATACCGGGTACTTTTTGAACACACCTCGTACGTACGATTAAAGGTTATTGGAAATATCAGAACTTGTCATCAGTATCGATATCATCGTCATCATCATTATCTGAATATTTATCGTCACCACTTTCCGTGTCTGGCACATTGCGCTCGATTTACGTACAGCCTCATTTAACCAGTGATTTTTTTACAAATTACAAGTGCCAACGCGATAAAAAAGTCAAAAAACGTCACGTTTATTGCATTTCAGCAAATAAATAGTTAGTAATCATTGCACGAAAGATATCACTGTTGATATCGTACTTGATAATACACGGAGTATCGAAGGTACGCGTCCAACAGGTTCAAATTTTGGCGCAACTCGACAACGTTGTATGCGGGCGTGTCGTCCGCTACGAGGCAACATGGCCAAGCGCCTACATCTTTGCATTCATTCAAGGTTTTTCTCAAGGATGCATCATCACTGCTCAACTAAAGCCATTGCACCCATGCATTTTCGAACTCTTGGGAAAAAAAGGAATCGAACGAGCCCTGTCTTGTACCCTCTGTGAATCCTTCGATTTGTATCACATGTAACCATACTTTCGGAATTTCTTCTGTACAACCGCTCAACTATTTCTTTTGCAATCTGTCTTACCGTATGCGTTGGTATCAAGTGTATTGATATTTAGATTATTAACAGATTTGTCGATGCTTTGCTATTTGTACGGTCGGCTCCTAGTCTATACAACAGTTATCTTTTTAGACACCATTGTATAAAATTTTAATTTTTTTATACCAAAAAATTATTGTTTTTTACGTACTGTATTGCTTTAAAAATTTTGGATCTGATATCTCGATATATTATAATAAAATACCTTATTTTACCATATTTTAATTCAATTGTTAACGATAGTGTTAATAATGATGGAAGCAATGAAGAGAACTAAGAAGTCGATAAGTCGGGAAGTGTCTGCGTGTACAGTTTATGTATAAATTTGAATTGTAAACTTACTTTTTTAACCCATTAAATTTTGCTACAAAACAATATGTTACAAATTAACCCAATTGTGGTTTGCCTCAATAATAATAATATATAATTTACGTCTCTTTACAGTTCGTAGTTAATTAATGTAACTGCATATAAAATATTCTTAAACTAGACCAATATAATAATCATTTTTTAACTTTTTAAAATTACAGTCCATAACTATGTCTCTTGATGGGCTAGACATTTACTATATGAGTTGGTAAAATGTATTTTATTAAGTTATGTAATCAACCCAGTTATGTAATTAACAAATCAAGCAAATTACTTACTTTAACATATATCTTTTTATGAGAAAAAAAAATCTTAATGCGATTAAAAAAAGATTAGTTAAAATGATGAAACTGCCAAGGTATAGCAGTTACATTTTGGTATGCTTCTTTCTAACAAAGTCTATCCTATTATAACTTTACAATTTGCAGCATTTATTTTTATAATAAGGGTAAGCCTTTATTGGAATATATTTCAAGAAAAAAAATATTAAAACATGGATGTATAATAATAGATCAAGGATTTTAGGACATTAATAGTTTCTAACTTTCTTAACAAACATTTTACAAAAATATGTGAGGAACCCGTCTATTCTAAACACATGTAAAATTTTTAGAAAAAAGGAAATCTATACTAAATTACTATATTCTGTTGTTCAAATAACATTGTATTAAAAAAATTATACAATATTTGAAATTATTACTTAATCTTAGCGAAGAAAAAATATGTATTTATTTATTTTATGTACAGATTTTTACATCCTTTTACATTCCTTTTTCTAGTGTCATAAATACTTTAAATTAATTTACTCTGAAATGAATACTAATTTACAATAATATTCAAGAAATAATTGATTTAATAGACTCATAAATCAATAATCTCAAATATTTATGTAGGAACATGTTAGAATTACCTTTTACATCGACATATTATTTGAATTTATAACGCATAACATATAATTCCATGTTCAAGCTTCGCTCATTAATCCCTTATTTACATGTATTTTTGAAAGCTCATATACATATTCACATAAACCATCTGCGGGGCCCCTTGTAATATGTTAATAGCTTTCTTTTTTATATCTTTTATTATCTTCTAATCCTATGTTTCTGACTGATCTTATGGTTTCAGTATGTTTTGGGTTTTCCTACTGTAACACCTTCTGTATGGTTCTAAGTCCAATTATTGGCTATATCCTCTATAAATAGACTAAAGTAAACCGGGCTTAACGTTGTCTTGCCCTACCCTTTTTAAGGTTCTGATTAAATATGATAGTGTCTGGCCTGTAAGTATTTGATTTTTGTGCATTTATATATCATTTTTAACATTTTGAATCTCATCCCTATTCTCTATAATTTTATCCAGAAATTTTCTCTATCGATCGTATTAAATGCTGTTCTAAAGTTTATAAACACATCATATAATTCATTGCCTACATTTTTAGAGATTTTTTCTAATTTTTTCATGTAGTACACAAATATCGTCCCCTGTTTTTTTTTTGCTCTGAAGTTCTGTTTTTTTTAGGCTGACTATCATTCAATAATTTACACTATCATACCTAGTTTTTTACTCTTCAAGTAATATTGATGGCTAATATCTTAAATAATACATTTAACGACGCAATGACTCTGTAGTTTCTAACGTCCTCCTATTTCTCTCGAGCCTTGTAACTTATTAGGTATGTTTGTTTATTTAAGTATCCTAATCATGGGAAGATTGTTAAAACATTCCTCTACAATACCGTTGTCGCCAAGAGCCTTTACGTTTCCTATTTTCCTTAGAACATTTCGTAATTTAACGATGTATGTAGTCTTGACAAAATTGTCCCGGTCTTTGCTGTTGATTCACATACTACTTTTTCTATTTTTTGAATATCATGCCTAGTTTTTGTCTTCTAACAAATTTTAAAAATGGTTCTTCTATGGCTCTTTATGTTCTCCCGTACTTGATTTTTTCAGCCTCAATTTCTCAATCGTTTTCCAAAACTTACTTAAATTATTGATTTCCGCTATATTGTTTAGTTTTTTATCAAAATTCTAAATTTGTCGATCACTAAAAATTTCTTTCTACATTTTTTTGTCAATCTTCATTTCAATTTTGCTACTCGCATTTTTTTTAGACCATTATTTAAGTTGACATATAATCTTCTTTTCTGCTTAGTTATTTTAAAATCCTTTTTTTCTGTTTTAAAATTTTATAACTTTGTTAATCTTAGCTCCTCTGTTACCTCTGTAATTACATAAGGTAACCGGTCCAATTTTCTATTATACTTATTTTATCCTGGGTATTTGTATAATCCGAATATTTTTCTTCTATCTCTTTCAATTTTTTTGAATACTTATATTTTCTACTTTACTCACATATTCCCTTATAATTTCCTGCATGAGTTTTTTCCGTCTTCGTATACTTCCCGCAAATCAAAATGTCACCGGTAAATGATCAGACTTACTTCTACTCATTACTAAATGTTTTACCAGTACTACAGCATTCTAAATCCACTTCTTATACAAAATTCTAAGCAATCTTTCCTCGTCTCCTCTATAACTTGTAAGCAAAAACTTCTACTGTTATGATATCTGATCAATTTTCAAAATTTTTGGCGTGGCTCTTGTTATCTAAAAATATTCAAGGACAAAAAATTTGGGACAAATATAATAATCAGTTATCCGAAGATTTGTTGACTGATCAAGAAATTAGTGCTCTTTATGTTTTAAATAAGATTTTTATGTTAAAAGAAAAAACGTGTGACCATTTCTATTTACCAAAACCTGAAAAAATTGATTTTTTAGAAAATTATAATAAGGACGAAATTTTCTATAGTAAACAAACATTTACAGAATCATACAATAAATTTATTGACAAATAACAAATCGTCTTTCAAACTATATTTATTGATATGAATAAAGTCTATTTTATAAATACACCTGGATGATCGATAAAGATTTTTTCATGTAAAACATTGATCTATTATTTTATTTCCATTGATAAAAAAATACTGTCTATGGCTTGAACATGTATTGCTTCCATACTGCTTCCAAAAAGTATGACCAATGATTAAACATTTCGATTGCTATTAGATTTACAAAACATTTAGAGCGCATTTTTAAAATTCAAATCTAATAAAAAAAAGTTAAAAGAAGTAGATTTTAAAAATAGAGATAAAGACTCAATGATTCCAAAAAAAGCTTTTGAAATCGTCGATAGAACATTACGCGATTTGTGCGACACTACTACATTATTTGAAAATAAATTTACTATTTTAGGTGGAAATTTTGGCCGAATCTTATCTGTTATTAAAAGTAGTCATAGAACTGGAATTTTTGGAAAAAATATTAAAAATTCTCATCGTTGGTCATCATTTATTATTTTACACTCACACTGATGTATGTTCTATAAATAAAATTTTTTCTAAATAATTATCAGAAATTAGAGAAGAAAAAATAGTTAAATTCACAATTTCAGACTAATGGAAAACTGATGATTTATATTCTTTAGTTTTTAATGCTATTAATGGATAATCCATAAATCGCGGAATATTGAGTTCTCATAATGAATTGACATTTTTTTAAATAATAAAATTTTGCGATAAATACCTGGGTATATGACAACATATTAAAGCATTAGTACCGCTACATGTAAAGAAGTTGACAAAAGCGATGATAATATATGTATATAAATTTTTCAATTGAAACATTAAATAAAATTCGTGAAGGTTTACTTCCACTTGAATTAAATTTGAAAGGAGGAGAAATAGTTATGTTGATCAGAAATTTATGGATTGCTGATGGTTTGCGCAAAGGGAAACGAGTTAAAATAACACAGCTTTTTTAATTTATTATTGAAGCAGCAATTATCACTGGCAAAAAGAAAGGAAACAAAGTTTTATATATAGAATCCCTTTGAATACAGGAAATACTTCCTCTCTCCCTTTCATTCTGTACTGAAAACAATTTTCTTTAGTTTAAGCTTTTTAATGACCATAAATAGGGCCATAAATAACAAGGGCATAGTTTTTAATCTGTTAGATTATCTTTAAAACAGCCATTGTTCTTTCACGGTCAATTATATGTAGCACTACCAAGATGTAAAAATCCTGAAACAAATTTTGTCCAATTAGAATCAGAAAACAGTTCAGAAATAAAAAATATTGTGTAGCAAGAAATATTCAATTGAGAATTCGAAAAAAAAGAAAAATTAGAAATTCATTCATACAAACGATTTATTATTTCTGTTGTCAATCCTAATTTTTTTATTTTTCTTATTTTTTTTTAATATCACAAATAATTTTATTCGAATATATCCATACCAAAAAAAAGAAGTGATTCCAAAATTGAAAATAGAAATCGAATTTTGAGATATATTGTATTACATTTATAAATAAGTAGTATTTATTTGCTTTTTTATGTGGTTTGTAGAGGAATCTTTATAGAAATTATTAAGTAGGGTGGTGTGGAAATCAGTTGCTTGTCAAAAGTTAGATTAAAATTAAGACAAAATTTGGGAATCATTTGTGATACCTCAATAATGTAAGGCAGAGTGATATATATATATAGGTATATGATTGCGGGGTGACTGTCAAGACTTCTCCGTAGAAGTAAAAAAAATTAAAATGATTGAGAAAATGAAGAAAAAAACCGTTATTAGTGATTGGGCCGTGGGTTGGTAAGATAAGGGTAACTCAAAAAATGTGGGGTGGTAGTATATATATGTATGTATATATCATATAAGTTTGCTGCGCTGGTTCTCCATGACAGTAAACAAATTTTATGTACAATATATTTCAGAAAAACAACAATGATTTTCGTTGAGGCTGTTGGGTCACATGTGGGGCGGTATGTGTGTGGTACCTCAAAGAATGTAGAGCGGAGTGGGACAGCGCAGATTATATGAAGGTATATTGATCGTGGTGCAGCTGTAGGTATATATCGGTATACAAAATGTACGGCATCTGTAGGCGGTGTTCCGTGAAAGTACACAAACTTAGATTAGCGAAGAAAATGAAGAAAATCCACCGTGATTCAATGGACGGTATGTGAAGCGGCCGTTCAATTAATGTAGGGTGACTGCGGAACGGTGCGGGTCGGCATGGGACGGTGCAAGGCAGGATTTTTTTTTCCTGAAAATTATAAGAGAAATTCATACAATATCCCCTTAATTTGTTGGGCGGCCGCTGGACGGCCACGAGAAGGTTCCGGGTCAGCTCTGGGTGGCGCAGGGTCAAAAACCTCCCTTCCCTACCTTATGATTATATATACATAGGATGAAATGAACAACTTGTGCATATAGATATCCCTTTCCACATAAGAAACAGCATTATTTCTTAGGCAAGCTTTTTTTTGCTCGGCTGATATTTCTGCATGACAGCTGGAGATCGAATTATGTTAGCAGATCCTTACATCAGCCTTCATAGCTTTACTCTCCTCCCACTTCCAACACCTCCACTTATCAGACTGTTCAATACACTTAAACTACAGAGGAGTGGCATTTTTAATGTAACATACAAGATTTAAGAAATTATAATTGCTGATATAGTAGAAAAATCGGTAGAGAAGTAAAAAGTAATAAAAGAGAGCTAGACTGCTATCAAAACCAATGGAAACAGAAGATAATATATTTTTGTACTAAATAATTGAATTGAAAGAAAACTAGAGAAAGTCCTTAATAGAATAAATGTTGTGTTTCTAAATTTTGAAACAAAATTTGATAACATTAATAAAAAAGTTTCCCAGTAAAAATAAAATAAAGAGAAATAAGTATGAAAATGACAAAAATGATGAAAAAATCAGAAAATGTACAAAAAACAGTTAATTACGGCTAGGAGCTAGAAAAATTCTTTCTAAACTATAAAAGATAAAGGGCAAGGGTGCTCATTAAGCCTAGTACTTTCAAGTTTATTTATCTAAAAAATAGGCGATAAGTGGATCTTAAATAATACAGGAGGTTAAATAGAAGGCAAACTGAAACTTAACAGTCTTAAGTTATCAAATGTCGTTATTAACGGTGCCTAGCATATTAATGGCAGAATAAATACGCAAAATGACTTAGGTAAATAAAGTACAAAAAAATACTGGAAAAAAACGAAATAAAAGAAAATGTAAATTTTTAGAAATGAAGAAGGGATAAGAACGGCTTTGTTTGAATTTGAATTGGATGCGTTGCAAGTTTAAAACTAGAACATGGACCAAGAAGTGTGGTTCTTAACAAAAACTTTTCCCGGCACAAAAAAAAACAACAGAAGCAAAGGATTGTTAAAGCTGTTTTAGGGTTAAGCAAAATAGATAAAGTAGAAAGTTTAGAACAACGATTTTTTTCATGGATTATAAAATAAAATTATATTGCACATACAGAGCAAAGACTTTTTTGTAAAAGGAAGGACTCCCTGTTCATCGGCCCTCTGAGCAAAAATCTCCAACTTGTTTAAACCGTCTTATCTTTTAAAATCCTTACCACATTTTTTACCAATTTTTCTTTCATTCACTTTTTATGAATTGATATATGGCTATTGAAATGTGTAGATCTTTCAAATCTTTTTTCACATTTAATATATTTAGCTGATTTTTCCTTACTGTGTTCTTAGAAAAATAAGATTTGTCTAAAGTTTAATAATATACTCTTTTCATCCTTAATACATTATTTTATAAATGAAATTTACATTACACTTTAGTTTTTACAATAGTAAAAAAAAACTACCTGTAAGAAAATAATAAAATACTTTAATGTAACAAATTTTACGTCTGCAATAAATTTTTTCATTTAATTTACAAATATCGCAATACTCTAATTAGAACAATTTTGTTTATGATTACCAAACACTAATAATTACGCAGTCAAAATATTCTAAACTGTAGGAGGTCTCTATAGCTTACAAAAACTCATAAAATCACTAGAAATTATAAAACTTTTCAAATAGAATTGTGGTAATTGTAACTGTAAATTGTGCTCGAAAAATGTAAGGAGCATAAATGTATTCAATCGACGAAATTATTGTACTTATATAAATATATTAATAATCAGATACTAATGTAATATTGATGGGATAAAATTTTTTATAAGTCCGATTAGTTTTAATATTTCCGTAAAAGCTTTTATAGTTGTTATAAAAGTAGTTAATGTAATGGTAATTTTGAAAAAAACCAGTGAGTTTACCTAAAAAACGATATGATACATGTTCTATATAAATGCACTCGGTACTATGTGCTAGGGTCAGGGTTATTATTTGTTTTTTAAAATCAGATTACATTACGTCACTTTATCTGTCTGACTTCGTAGCCAAAGCAATCGTGTTTTTTAATATTCTCGTTTCTTTTAAATTAACAGTTATTTTAAAAGAAATATTTTTAAAACAGCTTTAAAAAAATTTAAATGTATACATAAATAAAGAAAAATTAAAACATATTTCAATAATCATTTTTAAAATTGGAGAAAAAAGCAATTA
The DNA here is from genome assembly GCA_030522625.1 of Copidosoma aretas. Lineage (NCBI taxonomy): Eukaryota > Metazoa > Arthropoda > Insecta > Hymenoptera > Encyrtidae > Copidosoma > Copidosoma aretas. The sequence continues at coordinate 5,508 of JAPYYV010006419.1, read as the reverse complement.
TAAGCTCCTTTAACTAAATAAAAAACAAATTTTTCATGATTGCCAGAAATGTTATAAATTCATATGATAATAATTAAAACAATTCATAACAAAAAATAGAACAGGTTACGTGATGTTATAACTCAGGTAGCAAAGGAAATAAAAATGATGAAGTATATGCAGATACTTATAATTAAAAATTGATGAATAGATTTCACAACGATTGAGGAAAAAATATAGATCATAAATAAATACACAGAATACTAAACAAATAATAGAGAGAGTAAATATATAATAAAAGTTTAACGTGAAATGCATATATAGATTTATATGAGATAAAATCATTTAAAAAATCTCAAAAACTACAAAAAAAATTAGATAGAAAAATTCAAATGAGTTTTGAAAAGCTAATAAAAAATAAATACAGGAAAAAAGGGATGATACTAAAAAAGAGGCATAAAAATTATTTTTAAAATTTGCCAAAAAACATAAATGATACAGGTCATACGAAAATAAACAAAGAAATTTTAGTATCAACAGCAATGCCGAAAAATATTTTACGAATATATATTTATCCTTGAATAAAAGAATGTCTATTTAAAAATAAAAGATAAAATAGAGAGAGAAGACGACAGAATTATGGAAAACCGTTTTAAGCATCAGGAAATAATTTTAATGATTAAATTCAAAAACATAAATTATAGCTTATATACTAACACACATACTATCGAAGAGTGGAAAATAGCAAGAATCTATCACATTGACGATGCAGGGAAAAAGTAGAAGGACGCTGAAACTACAGGAAAGTGGCGTTTTTAAATGTAGCTTTCAAGATATTAGCAATGATAATCATTAAAACAGTAGAAAAATAGGTAGATAAGTTTTCAATAATGAAGAAGAATTAGGCTGGCTAAAACAAAAACAACGTGCCATATATTTGTACTAAACTAAATAATAGAAAATAAAATAGTGGAAGGTAATAAGTGACATGCTGATTTTGCAGAATTCGAACCAGAATTTGATAACATCAGTAGATAAATGTTCCGGGTCAAATTATATATGAAAGAGAAGTATAAAAATGAGAAAAATGTTAGAAATAATCAAAAAATGTACAAAAAACAGGTGATTACGGATGGGGGCCGACAAATTTACAAAAAAAATAGGAGGAGTAGGGCAAGGGTGCCTATGTAGCTCGGTTATTTCGAGTTTTTTTATGGAGACTATAGATGATAAGTGAATGTAGCATAATTAAGGAGGGGTAACGATCGGCCAACTCAACATTTACGGTCTTAAATTAGCTAATGACGTCTTTTTAGGTGCCCAGCAATTTGAAGACGAAAAAAATATGCAGAAAAAATTAGATTAATCTAGTACAAAAAATGTACTGGAAGCAAGCACAAAAACAAATCTTTATTTTGTGAAATTAAAGGGGATAAAGACAGATCTGTCCTAATTTGAATTGAACGCATTAGAAATTTTAAACCAGAGCATGGAGCGATGGGCCCAGGAGAGTGGTTTTTAACAATTAATTATCATGACACACATAAAAAACCACAGATGGTTAGCAATATGCAGTCAAAGTAGTGTTAGGCTTAAACAAAAGAGCTAACGTAGAAAACTCCAATTAAATAATATTTTTCATAGACTAAATTACTCAATCATATTGCACATAGGTAGCTGAGACTTGCCTATGAAACAATATAATAATATGTAGAATGAATAGAAGGCAGATCCAAAGTATGAAGTTAGGTTAAGATGCAAAGACAAAATAATATATACGGAAGCTGAAGGCGGGCAAGGTAAGTATGGATTTAGGAATAAAGAAGGAAAAAAAAAGGAGAAAAAAAGATTCCGATTTACAAATATTATGTAAGGTTTAAATGCAAATACACCAGAATAGACATTAGAAATAGTGGCAGAAGGGGTTAGCCTAGAAATAGGCACACAAAAAAGGGAGTAAATTTACTTTTTGGACATAACGAAAATGGACAAGAGCACGTGGCCTTATTTATGCCTAATCGAAGAATTAACGGACCTAATCAATAAAAGTCATACGAAATAAGCAGCGAAATTAAAGTTGTGAATAAAATAGTAGAGTTTTGGAAAACGATAGGATTTAGTAAAAAAAAACAACAAAGAAAAATAAACTTGACAAAATTAAAGTTTACTTTACAAAGAAAAGGAAGACTTTTGTCAATCATACAATGCAAAATAACCATATGGTAATTAAGAACTCTATTATTTGTAAAATGTTAAGAAAAAAGGAAAAAGTACAGAGAAAAATAAAGCATACATAAAAAGATATAGGTGAGTCTAGAAGTTCTTAAGTAATAGACTGTAAGATCTGTAAAAAAAAAAAAAAACGTAAAGCACATATTGCTATGTAAAAAAGAAAAAAACTTACTCATAAAATAATAATAATATCAGTCAGAAATATAAGATTAAAAGACAATGAATGACAGAAGTTCTTATTAAACAATGGCATTTTTTGGAGTGCAATCGCTTTAATTAAAACATATACGCACAATATTTCGCTGCTAAAAAAGCCTCCTCAGGTCCATATTACACATACATAGTGAGTGCCTCAAACACTCTACAGAGAAGAATACAGGACTTTTTCATTTACATATCGTTGGTCTATTCTCTATTTGTCTAGTCAATAGGGACAGTGGAAGTACATACTTTTAAGCAGACTCGTATACATGTATGTTGTGGTATTTAATGGTAAAGCAACTTTAAGTGAATAGACCAAGGATATGTATACAAAAAAGTCCTGTATTCTTCTCTGTAGAGTGTTTGAGGCACTTAATATGTCCGTGTAATGTGGATCTGAAAAGGCTGTTTTTAGCAGCGAGATATTGTACGTATATATATTTCAATAAAAGAGATTGCACTCCAAAAAATGTCTTTTTTTATTAAGAATTTATACGTTAGAGTGAATATGGAGTTTGGAAAATGATTTTTCTGGAATATAATAACGTAAGTTGATATGTACATATGATATAAAAAAAGATAACATTAACAATTTACATTTACAAATATTAAGTAAAAAATTTTAAATGACATCTTATTGTAAACTTATATCCATAATTGATTCTAAAATGACTAAAAATCACAGACAGAGGTTCCTAAGTATTTCTGTAAAATTAATGATTGCGTAAATATTGTATGCATATACATATGAATCCACATTGACCTAAAATACCAATAAAAGTTATTATCTGTATTAAATATTAGCAATTATTTCATAAATCTGTAAAATCATTTCATATATTGACTATATTTTTACAAATTTTTAGCAAATTTTTATAAGATCGCTTTGGTTATCTATGTTTGTACGCACATATGTGTGATACAAATAATTTTTTTTTGTATTATTTAGTTATGAGAATAAAAATAGTAAAACGTGGGGTTTGGCACGCGGAGCAAGCAGAGGGCAAAGCCCAACTAGTATATGTATGGATATACTTTTACACGTAATAGACGCAATTATTTATCTCCATTGTATAATATTTAACGCTAGTCTCCTCATCTGAAGCAAGCATGAGCACGTTGTGTAAGACGTTTGGCGCAATTAATACTCTGCCGGGTCCCTCTTATCAATACAAGGGTATCAGATGGTGCTGGCCTTGTCGACTTTGTCGACTTAATTGCTAAGAGGTGATGGCAAAGGTTTCTACTTCATCGCGGAGGATGTTGTCAAGGCAAGAAAGAGAGAGACAGAGAGAGGCGGGCGATTAGGACAGAAATGTACTTATGCCATTGGAAAAAGTGTAGCGCAACTCTCATGGACTTTTATCCTCTCCTACCCCCGTACTGCGTGAGACGCACTCTTCATTGACGAAACATGATCTGATCTCTTATCAGCGTATGCATCTCTCCAATACTCGATGCAGTCCTTCTATACCTGCTTACTCGAATGCATTTTGTTTCCAATCGGAGCGAGAGATGTAATGAGCAGAGGCTAGCTTCGACGCGTTGTGTACAACGCTCGGCACAAGTAATACGATGCCTAATATTCATACCTCCTATATAAGGCATTATTATAGCGTAACGGTTATATTAGCAGATGCAGTGCACGCGTATGAAGTGATGCAAGTCGCTGGCTATACGCACGGAATGACGTTAGTCGTGGACTTTGTCAACTCAAGTCCTGAGAGGCGGTAGCAAAGGTTTTTGTAAAAACCTCATCGCAAAGGATGCTGTCGAGGCGGGCAAGCGAGCAAATAATAGGAGGAGGTTGCAAAGGTTTATACAAACGAGTTATCGCGGAGAATATTGTCTTAGCAGGTAAGAAAGCAAATGAGAGGAATTTGCAAAAGTTTTCACAGACCAGTCATTGCGAAGGATGTTGTAGAGAAGGCGATAGAGGGAGAGAGAGAGAGAGGGTGAATATTAGGATGGGATGTATGAGATTAAGAAAAGTGTAGTGCAACCTTTCCTTACGCCAATCTCCCGTACTGCTCGAGACGCATTCTCCCTGGACAAAATATGATCAGCTCTTTTAGCATCCCAGGTATGTCTCCATATATATTTACTTGACGGCACAAAAACCCTTGTTAATTGCTTAAAATTAACCATGTATATAGAGCTCGTAACAAGCATCAGTAACGTGATCGTATAGAATGGTATACCTGTACAATTTTATTAGCGCTCTATACCTTCAATGCTTATAGCGATCTATACCACCCTTTGCTTACAGCACTCTATATATATGTACACTACCCTGTACCTATACCAGCCTCTGCTTATAGCGCTATATTCCACCCTATGATTACAGCGCCCTACACCTATAATACTAATAGTGCTGAATTCTACACTATGCTTATAGCGTTCTACATATGTATATCAGTCTATACCTATACCAGCCCATTAGTGCTCTATACCTAAAAGACTTCTAGCGTTCCATACCATCAATAATTGTTGCGCTCTATACATAAACCACTCTATGCTTATAGCGCTTTATACCTATAATACTAATAGCGCTTTGTACTACTGTATGCTTGTGGCACTCCATACCATCCTTGGCTTGTAGCGCACTATGTGTATATATATATATATATATATATATATATATATATAGATATACATATATATATATATATATATATACATTACCCTACACCTACACCATCCTATGTCCATAGCGCTCTTTACAGCCCTAGCTTATAGTGCTCTAAGGTTATGACACTAATAGTGCTTTAAACCACCCTACGCGTATAGCACTCTAGATATTTATACCACCCTTTAACATTTATGAAGTGAAAACATCTTTAGCGGCTCTGCGCACTTTTTGGGATGGAAGAAAAATGATAAACTCGCGTCTGGTGAGTCAGGTCACGTGATACTGATCGAAAATTCGTAAGATTGAGGGGAGGGAGAGTAGACTGGGCCGGCGCACAGTGGGCTAGAATGCCAAAATTTGTCTCAAAATAAGATAACTCTTGACAGAAAACTCCAATTTGGATTTTTTTTTTTTTTTTTTTTTTTTTTTTTTTTTTTTTTTTTTTTTTTTTTTCTTTTTTGTTC
>JAPYYV010006418.1:0-14325 GCA_030522625.1 Copidosoma aretas | reverse complement strand
GGGGGGGATTATAAATTTAGTTAAAAAAAATATAGGAGAAATAGAGCAAAATTTACCTCATTTTGTGGGGGGTGTGGGGGATCTGTAGGGGCGTATGAGAAGGGAAGAATTTAAAATAATGTTGGGGGATAGTGGGGGGGATAAGAAATTCCCAATCAATAAAAATAACAGAAATATAAAAAAATTTTCCTCATTTTGTGGGGGGGCTGTAGAGAGGTTGTGTCGGGTGTAGGGGAGGGGGGTGTTGTCAGCCCCACCAAAATCAATATATAATATAGGAAGATCTATATATATATATATATTTATAAGGTATATGTATAGTAAATTTACTAGTCCGATTACTCAGGATACTTTAAAACCTTGTAAAAATAAATTAATTTGCACAAAAATTAGTACATACGGGTTTTTGGGGTCGCTGATAACGAATCCGAGGTTTGATTTGCTGAAGTCAAAATAACGGATCCAAGATGACAGAAATTTTTTTTTATATTAACTGATTTGCACCAAATTTAGTATGTTAGGGTATTTAGGGTCGCTGATTACAAATTTGAGGTCCGATTTGCTAAAGTCAAGATGGCAAACGAAATTCGTGGAAAACAAATTTTGGTTGTTTATTGAGCTTTCTGGACGAAAGAAAATCAAATTTTATCAAATTTGGTACAAATTGTTCGATTGAAAATAAATGTATTTGCGGTCTTAGATCTGCCATTTTTAATCGGCAAATCAGACCTCGGATTCCTAATCAGCGACCTAAAAAACCCTTATATACCTAATTTGGTGCAAATCCGTTGACTTTAAAAAGATCGTCCTCCATCTTTGATCCGCCATTTTGAATGTAGCAAATCAGATCTCAAATTCATCATTAGCGACCCTAAAAACTCTTGTATACCAAATTTGGTGCAAATCAGTGTATATATATATATATATATATATATATATGTATCTAGCAGAACCCACTCATCGTGTGCTGCGCGCGTTGGTAACGCTGTGTGGAGTAAATGTTACTGCGTGAGCTTTCAATTTAACTACACCGACAACCGAACACGTTAACTCCTCGCTGGCAGTGATGTTATGGATTACTTCTCTGTGGGAGCGATTTGGAGTAAGTACACGTATGCAGTATGTTATATATATTACTTAGATCAAAGTAGCAGGGTCTTTAATGCAAAGTATAGGTGCTGCAGTGTCAAATCAGAGTAGTTACTAAATTTTAGGAGTAGGGGGTGCACATTTGGACGAAACAGGCGAAAACGCGCGCATATGACAATAAATTTTTTGTCTTTATATTAATTTTTTGATAAGTGCAACTTGTTCTAGGGATGTTAAGGTCCAAGAATTAATGATCGAAACGATACAATTAAATAGTCAAAACTTTTGTCACAAAACTTTTGTTTTGTAGTTACGCTAAAAATCGAGTTGTTCAAAATAGTTTGTTTTTTAAAGCTTACTACCACAACGAGGATTAAATGTTATTAAATAAAAGTTTTTTTTAATGTTTAGCTACAGCAAATTTGATATAGTGATATATATTATCAGTGTGGTGTTGTTATGTTTAAGTTTAGATTTAAAATTTAGAAAGAATTAATATTTTCTTGTTTAATGAAAAAATGTATTATTTGAAAATAACGGAACTTAAAAGGTTTATATTTGTTTGTACTGAATTTTGTAATAATATAAGGTTAACTATTAGAGAAATCATAGTTATACTAAGTTGCCTGCCGAAACTTGCCGAAGTCAAAGATATATCCAAAAATATGTGCCAATTTGCTTAATACATAAAAAAAGCAACTTTTTTGCGACCTATCAAATGCACCAAGTTAGAGATATGCTCTATTCATTTACAGTTGAATAATTTAGTTCAAGCACTTACAGTAATTGTCAACGTTTCATATATCGATGCCCCATACGAAGGCTAGTCTTATTCAGGTAGTTACAAATATTAGTCTTATTCGAGGTCTCTAACGAACAGTAACCCTATTCAAATTCCCTTACGTAGACTAGCTCTATTCGCTACGCGCTATCGAAGACTAGCCTTATTCGTCGCGTGCCATTGAATACTAGCCTTATTCGCTACGCGCTATCGAAGACTAGAATTATTCGCTAAGCACTCACAAAGAGTAGGGTTATTCGCTGAGCACTTATGAAGAATAGTGTTATTCGCTGCGCGCTATTGAAGACTAGCCCTATTTGCTGAGCACTAAGCTGATACAGTGTAGCACTTTTAAAAAAAGCTGTTCTGCAAATATTTTAAATAAAATATTAAAGTATTTTACCAAACACTGATAGTTTTGCATTCTTTATATTCTTTTGTTGGGAAATGTAATGCATTATTGTCGCTGGAGAAATTTTTGAGTGCACGTTCGTAAGCAAGAATGTAATTAAATTATTCTGCCATAAACAACTATTATTATAATGTATTGTTTGCAATGTACGGATTTCAGACATTTGTTATCACAAAGACATTTGTTATCACAAAAACATTACAGCTACAATATTACATAAAAGTAAAAGACAAGTAATCGACAGATTTATTTTACAAAAACTGCTTCTGTAAAAATGATTTTTTTATTATAAAATTAAATGAGAAGGAAGTTAAGGTGCGAAGTTATCAAGTTACAGGCATCTTTGCTATGTAATAGGTAATAGCCAAAGTAGCTATGGAACCACTATGGGCCGTCAAAACAAACCCCCACCACTCGGCCTCGACGCCAGAACGGTAGGAATTCACTTCAACACGCCAGAGTAGCGCTCATGTGTATTTATCGCGCAATGGATTTGTGTGTGTGTGTGTGTGTGTGTGTGTGCGTGCGTGCGTGCGTGCGTGCGTGCGTGTGTGTGTGCGTGTGCGTGTGTCACTGGTCACGGAGAGGCGGTTGGGAAGAGAGTGGGAGGAGAAAGAAATGTAGGAAAACTCACATCCAGCTATGATAAAAATGTAATATGTGGGTGTGTGTGTGTATGTGAGTGTGTGCGTGTGTGTGATGACACCACTATGGGCCGTCTTAATAAACCTTATCACCTTAAGAGAGGGGGTAGGGGGGCGACTGTGCAGCTCACATGGAGGGGAATCCCACTTTTCTTTAGAATATATATCAATATTAACACTCTACCAACCTGTGGTTAACGCGCGTTCTCTAGTCTCAGCTTTTGGAGGCTCTTTATCCTCCGGGAGCATATTGTCTACTGATTTTTGCAGAATGGTCGAGATTCCCTTTAACACGCCCAGAGTGGCGCTCATGTGTATGTGTCGCGAAATAAAGTTGTGCAAGTGTGTGTCACTGGTCACGGAGAGGCGGTTGGGAAGACAGTGGGAGGAGAAAGAAATGTAGAAAAACTCACATCCACCTACGTGAAAGCTCCACGAGTGTGTGTGTGTGTGTGCGCGTGTTTGATGACACCACTATTGGCCGTCTTAATAAACTCCACCACCTTAAGAGAGGGGGAAGGGGGGCGCCTGTGCAGCTCACAAGGAGGGGTATCCCACTTTTCTTCAGAATATATATAAATATTAACACTGCACCAACCTGTGGTTCACGCGCGTTTTCTGGTCTCAGCTTTTGGAGACTCTTTATCCTCCGAGAGCATATTGTCAATTGATTTTTGTCGTGTACATACCACTAAGAGAAAAGTGAGAAAATGAAATACGCACTTAATACTCAGCATAATTACTGCGCAGACAATAATACATTTCTAACACACAAATGTTTTGTACAACGAAATGTGCTGAATGTATATCTTTTGTGAATCTTTCTTGAAAACATATAGACATCACTCTAATGAAAACAGAAAAATCAAAGTATTTTCTTTTCTCCTTATTCGCTTGTGTTCAGACGTCATTTCTTTCCTCGTACCTTATTGAGTTACTCGCGTCGTGTTTTCGTGCGAAAAATGTTTACCTTTCTTTGCTGATTCTTTTTCATTACAATGTAATATTATATTTTCACGATTGAATGGACATCAAAAGACTAGAGGTACTGTATCATCTTACATATCGTACGCCTATACTCTTTCGTGTAAATGATACATTCGAACATCGTTTTTCTCGTACTGAGCGAATTTTTTTCTCTTACTCTTTATTTCGCTGACAAAATTTCCGTCAGTATTCTGGAAAAAATCATCCTTATACAATTTTTCTTTGCTTACACCGAGCCAGTCGTACCGTATCATATAACATGTCGCATAGCTACGCTTCTGTTCTAAAAAAGTGCTGATGTTTAACTAAGATGCACTTTGTGTTCGAATGTTTTGAACAAACGTCGTTTCTTTGCATTAAGCGAAATTTTTTTTTTCATAGGCAGACTGTATGTTTTCTTTTCTCCTGTCTCTTTCTCGTTGCAAAGCTTTCATTATAAAAAGAGAAATTAGATGCACTGATTTTCAGTATAGTATTTGATCGTGGAGAAGTATGGACACAGTCAGTCAAATTCATTTGGCATCCATCATACGGTGCGCTCTGTGCATCGCTAATACTCGCGAATCACACTTAAGTACCATGTGTGGTGAAGCGTGGCGTCGTGATTTAAATAAATTAGATGTATAGGTTCTTCGTAGAATATTATATTTTTTAATTTCACATTGTCATACTGAGACTGTCGTTGACATGTATAAAAGTGGTCTATTTGACAACATATTTGTGTTTTCCATTGTCATTGGTCGAAATGTTGGCAAAAGTATTACTTTATCGATACCGTAAGTATTACATAAATGTAAAAAACCTACTTGATCATTTTTTTTAATCTTTAAAAAAATTTCTCCAGTCGTACAACGCATGCTTTTCGATGTGGACAGAGATGAAATGATGTTATCAATAGAAAATGAAAATTTCAGTGGTAAGTAAGAAAATATATCCTTTTCTTTAAATTCATTATACGAATTCATTTTCTTACTTTTACCCCATCAATATCTAACAATATTCGAAACAATCATGAGGAGTATTGCGCAGAGAACATATATTTCATAATAATTTTTACATGCCATACCAATATTTGTAGGTGAAAATGAATCGGAGTTAACAATATCTACGTGTAGCGAGTCTGAACCATCGACATCCAGAATATTACGATCATCAAAACGAATGGAGTCCGTCGTTGGTAAGTAGTTAGTGATACTACGTCACGTCATAGGACGTTCAATTCGTCTTTTTTTTTTATTTTCAACATTGGTATTACTTAAGATGAAACCAACCAAGTACTAACAACAACGTTACTTCACGTGACTAATTCAGAGTCGTCAAGTAGCAGTAATACTAGTAGTGCCGAAGACGAATGTGAGTGTTGAGTGATTTTTTTTTTCGTTTTTTTTTTTCGAATCTGTATGTATATGCACATATTTTTTACAGATAATCCTCAACAAAAAGGAGAGTGGAACCAACGTCCGTGCTTTATCGTGGAAAGCGAAACTGCACGGAGATATCGCCGTTTTAGATACGATGGTCGCGAAATACGCGGAAAAATGTCATCACCACCAGGAGATATCAATCTTCATGATTGGCTTCAGGGTTATATACAAGATTTACCTAGACAGATTTGTGACAAGAGTACACCTACCAATTTTCTTGGTGCAACAATAAATTTTGATAATTTTAATCACGTACCTCTTTGGTTGTTATTACGGCCTGTACAAAATTTTAAAGTTAATGATTTGTGGGAACTTTTATTTGGTGCAGTGCAAAGTGCGAATGATTTTAATGCTTAAAGTTTATTAAACATCAATTGTGCTATGGTGAAAGGTATTGTGGGAAATGGACGTGTACGTTTGACCGAGGAAACCTTCAATAAAAGATCGATACTAAACTTCAGTAATCACGATGATTATCTCTGTTTACCCACGTTCTTTGGCTACGGCCTATGCTTATCCCGTAAGGGGACAATACGCTCAGGTGAGCTGGATGATTTTTCGTGTAAAAAATAGGGGATACGAGAATAAACCACACAAGTGTGGGTTCTCATTTTGTCATATTTGTAAAGCCCGTTTACATGTTCGTCATTTGTGTTCCATTCAACCATTAAAACCGTCCACGCTGCAATCGAACGTATTATTTTTATCTTATTATTTTTAATCACAGCAAACGAAAAGCATACAAGGAGATAAAGAAATAAAAGTTCATGTCGTTAGTTTGTGCGTTGTACAACAAGTTTATAGTTATCACCCAGAAAACGAAAATTTTACCATAAGATGCGAACGTTGCGGGATTTGTAAGTACGTATTAAAAAATGATCCTGTTAAACAACTCGTTGATCTTGCATCGGATCACATAAAAAATTAAAAATAAATTATTTGTGTTGCATATAATGCACAGGGTTTTGACGTTCAATTTGTATTTGAACATGTTTTCGAAAATCACGGAGAACGCATACTACCGTCAGTTATTATAAACGGATCGAAAATAATATAAATGGAATTTACCAATGTAAAATCTGTAAACAGTTTAAATTATTTTCACATGCCACTTAGCAGCTTACTAAAAGCTTACGGTTTGCAGGAAATTAAAAAAGGAATTTTCTCTCACTTATTCAACACACCTGAAAATCAAGATTACGAGGGTCCTCTTCCACTATTACAAACGTATTCACCAGATACAATGCATTCAAAGGATAGAGAACAATTCTTGCAATGGTATCATCAGCTAACAACAAACGGTTACATTTTCAATTTTTAAAACGAAATAGTAAAATACTGCAAGCAACACGTTAAAATATTAAGATTGGCTTTTTTAGCGTTCAGAAAAACATTTATAAAAATTCGATGTCGATTCTTTTGACGAATGTACAACTATAGCCTCAACATGTATGCGTTTTTTTAGAAGAAATTTTTTGAAAGAAAAACAAATCGGTATAATACCTGCATGAGGTTACAGAATGAGAGATAAACAATCTGTGAAAGATTTGCAGTGGCTTTATTGGATTGAAATGTATGTTCTTAGTCGTTACATCGAACATGCAGGGCATAGCCGAGAGAAAACACTATCCGAAGGATTCATCGTTGATGGTTATAGCACACTACTCAATACCGAAAATCACAAAGGTATTGTGTTACAGTTTCACAGTTGTTATTGGCATGGACGTCCGCGCTGTTACAGAATAAATCGAGATGCTTCGTTGGTGACAGGTGAATTAATGGATGATAGATATGATAACACAAGAACAATTAGTGAAAAATTGACTTTGAGCAATTATAAAATGATCGAAAAATAGGAGTTCGTTTTTCACAGAGAACTTGAGGAAAATGAACAGCTACGATGTTTTGTCAATGAAAAAGAAGAACTCTTGAAACAGCGCCCTTTAAATCCGCGTTATGCATTATTTTGTGGACGTACGGGTAATACTGTGAAGATATACGATTGTAAAAAGGGAGAAAAAATCAAATATGTGGACGTTTGCTCATTATACCCGTACATTTGTAAGCGCGGCCAGTTTCCAATAGGCCATCCTTAAGTATTAGCAGGTGAGGAGGAATGTCGTTAACTTGTCGGACATAACAATGTGTCACGAGTTAACGGTGTACTTGTATGTGACATTCTTCCACCGCGTGACTTGTATCATCCTGTGTTACCAGTAAAAATGCACGGTAAATTAATGTTTCTATTACGCCGCACATGTTGCGAAGAGATGATACAAAAGGATTGTACTCATGAAAATCTGAACGATCGAATCTTGCAAGGTACATGGATTTCTGAAGAGATACAAAAAGCCGTACAGTTGGTATATATTGTCCAAACAGTTTATAAAATTTGGCAGTATTAGACGACACAGTACGACCAAGAAAACGGTCAAGGTGGTCTGTTAGCACATTACATCAATGAATTTTTTGCGCAAAAAACTGCAACATCGGGTTATCCATCCGAGTGCACTACAAATAAAGATAAAGACCGATATATTCACGAATTAGAACAAATCGAAGGGATAACATTGAATAAGGACGATAAAAATTTTGACGCTGGATTAAGATCGGTTGCAAAACTATGCCTCAACTCTCTTTGGGGAAAATTTGGTGAACGTGAAAATCTAATAAAGACAGAAGTGGTTACCGTGCCTGAGCGTTTGATGGAATTACTTACCAGTTCCGAAGTCGATGTGAACGGTATTTTACCCGTTAATGACCAAACTTTGTTTTTCAATTGGAGTTACAAGACCAAAGCTGTGACACCATCTACAACGACTAACGTTGTGATAGCTTCTTTCGTCACAGCGCAGGCACGATTACAATTGTTTGATTATGGGTACATATTAGGGCCGCACGCCCTCTACTGCGATAAGGATTCAGTCTTTTACGTCAGTACAGTCGAGAATAATCACTTACCTATTGATACAGCGTTGGGTGATCTCAGAGACGAGTTGGCTGCCAAAGGTGTCGGTACATATATAACGTCTTTTCTCTCTGGAAGTCCAAAGTCTTACGCGTATGAGTATAAAAAACCAGATGAGAGTAAGGAATACGTATATAAACTTAAAGGCATCCGACTAAATCATACCAACAATCAAAATATCAATTATAATACTATTCGTGAAATAATATCATCACGTGTCACTGAAATAACACTTTCAGGATCTAAGATTCGACGAACCGTCTTTCACGATGTAGTGATACGGAATGAAACCAAGACTTGCAAACCTGTGTATGAAAAACGATGATTTATCACAAACGATATAAGTTACGCTTACAGCTACACACTATTTACTGATGAATAAAGTTGAATCATCAAGTGAATAAAAGTAGGGATGTACGACTCTTGCTAGATAACGCAAAAGTGGTGGGGATGAACTCCTTCGCCGCTCAACAAACCAAACGCTACGAAGATCATGAGTCGCTTCAAGAACAATAAAAAAAAAAAAAAGATACCGAGTAGTTAAAATGTATCAAATTACCTCAGATTGACGCATGTTTCGACGAATGTTTATACTTTATTGTTTATTTAAATACGATTCTTTTCCAAGAAATGTGTAATCCGCACATTTTTTTACTCACTTGTTTAATAAAATACGATTTCCAAGAAATATGATCAGCACATTCTTTACTCAAACCTTTAACCTTAGAAAAAAAAGCATTCAAATCAACGGTAGCTGTTTGTATGGCTTCAAGTATAAAACTGTCACAGAGAGAGAGACAAGCGAACGTTCTGGAAAGTCTTCTCCCTCGATTTACACAAAGCGACGCGGTAGGTGCTGAGCGGTAAGCTTGTCCGGTGCTCGAGCCGACGGACCCAGCTGATTGGTCGCGCGAGCAGCCTTTGCGCTAATCCTCACCGCGGATTTGAGCAGCGGCAGCGGCGGCGGCGCAATGATAATGGACGAAAAGAGCTGATTGGTCGCACAAGTCACCTTTGCGCTTTAACGAGCCGTCCAAAAACGTTCACAGACTCGTGAGCGGCGCACACGTGGATGGCCCCCCGCCGCGGTCACTCAGGTTTTCGACAGAGTTTAGTTTGGCAGTATGGATACCCGATGACAACACCCGTGGACGTGCACGCTAAGCGGACTGACTGGTTGCGGTAAGACCGTATTTGTCAAACGCTTTTTGCGACACGCTGACCGCATGAGTGATACTCGTTTCGAGCGCATCATTCTTTGTTACGGTAAGTAGGAGACTAGCTATCGATATCTCGGAAAGAATATCGAAGTTCACGAAGGATTACCCCAAAGTACCCATTGTGCAGGTGACTTAAGACCAAAGCTAGTTATCATTGACGATTTGATGCGCGAATCATCAACCGGTAGTGTAAACGTCGATTTGTTCATCAACTGTTTCATAAAAATCTGAGCGTGATCTTTATTACGCAAAACATATTTCATCAAGGTAAGGGTCAGCGCGACATATCGCTAAACTTACCATACATTGTCATCTTTAGAAATTTACGCGATCGCGCGCGAATACATCTGTCGAGGCAAGTGACTCCTAAAACACTTCGATTTTTACAAGAAGCTTATTGGGACTCCACTTTGCAACCATTTGGCTACCTTCTCTTGGATCTCAAACAAAATGCACCGGATGATTGTCGATTTCGTACTTGTATTTTTCCGGACGAGTATCGAGTATCAGTACGTATATGTAACAAAAAAAACAGATGAGAGGAAGTGACACGGCGAATCAAGTTCCCATCGTAACGTTGTGATTGCGTCAAAGTCACGTTCTCCATTTGGTCGGAAGCACACCGCCATTTTGAGAGCTCTTTATCATCTCGACTCTGAACAACAGAGGGCGTTGTTACGCAAAGCTAATGCCACACTGATCAGGTACATTTACGAGTCTGCGTTGAATATTTTCGAAGGAAACGTACCGGTTACCCGGACAAACAAAAAACGCTTACGCAAACACGCCAAAGTTCTTAGAAAACTCGTTGACAAAAAAATTCATTCGGCGTCAAAAAAATTATTGTACAACAGGAAGGAAGCTTCTTACCTGCTTTATTGGGCCCATTCCTGGGAACGGTACTTTCGCTTGTGTAAATAAAACGGAGCACTCGAAAAAATGATTCTTCTTCCCAAAGAGAACGTGAAACGTTTGCAAAGCGCGTGTCTCAGCGATGGTCTAAAATCTGTGTAAACTCCGGGTACTACGACGATTGGACTCGACGTAGAAATGAACGGCATCTTGAATTTACCTTACGGTGACGAGCGAGAAAAGTGGAAGAAATACCAGCAAGTTTTGCAGCCATATTTACACATTAAGAAAGTAGAGAACGAAAGAACGAGACACACCGATACAAATCTAGAAAATGTCGACGTAAACACATCACAAGATAGCGAAGTGTTCGACGACGAATATGAGGTAAACGCAAAGAACAGGAGCGTCAGGATGCCGAGGTTATCGAAATTGTACCGAAAAAGTTTCGTAAAAACACTGCAGTGATACTGCGTCTCTTGCGTACTACCAGTAACGTCGAGTAGACGAATGATAATACAGTGATTCTAGGTAGCGTTCGTATACTACAGTCGAACATTGTCGATCTTGTAAATGATGTCTTGAGGGGCAGGAAAAAACGCGCACCAGTAGGGCATGATCAGTTTGTCACGGCGCTTCGAATCGCAAACATCCCGCATAAGTGTGTCGGTAACGAGCGAGTATTGAGATTACTGATCGACGACGACGACGGCAGAGGTGATAATTCGAAAGCGAACAAATCACCAAGTTAAAGTCCAAGATTTTGTTTGAGCATTCAAAGTGTTGTTTCGGAAACTGGACCAACAACGTCATTGAAAAAAATAAATTGAAAGAGAGTCGCACCTCCGGCACGTCAATTCAAAACATGGCGTCGGTTGAGCGGAAAAATGACGGGAAAGAAAAAGAAGTAAAGCTGGATGAGGAAGAAAAAAATAGCGCTCTCGACGCCATAATTAATTTACTACCGTTTGAAATGTATGTACCTGGATACAAATTTTGGGGCCCAGTAACAAAACTAGCGGAGCGCATTGAACACGGAGACGTGGAAGTCAATCCTTTGGATGATGCTTGTCATCAGCACGATCTTGCTTACGCTATGGAGAAGAAAAGTAATCGTCGAAAAGCTGATCGTGTATTAGCTGAATTTGCTTTTTCTCATATGCTCGCTGGAGAAATACCACCGGACGAGCGAACAGTCGCTTTAATGACAGCGTAATGTGTGTGTAGCAAAGTTACGTTTGAAAAGTTTTTTTCGCTCATCAAGAGAGCTATCGGATCTAAACCTACCAAGAAAAAAAATGTAAAGGAAAAAATAAAGAAAAAAAAAAGAATAATGCTTAATAACTACTGACCTTTTAACATGTAGTGAAAAATAGCTAGAGAAAGTTCGCCGTAGGAACCATACCACGACCACATACGCCATGGACGCTCAAAGAAGAAGGAGAAGAGACCGTCTCTTATGTTAATTCTTATATACGTTTCGATCTGTACACAAATATCGAAGAAATGATTGAAGAAATAAATAGTTATAACCCTGTGCGGGGTCACGTGATTTTTAATTTGTGAAGGGGTGGTTACGTAGTTGCAAAGTTAGTCTGTTCCGAAACGTTCAACAGCGAGTACGTACACCTATTAACGTTATCCAAAAATTACATAAAATCTTTGGATTTGAAAGTACCACAATTATTTTTGTTGAAAACAACGAAATTAAATCGGTTCGTCCAGTTTATATCGCTAAAGCTTTACCATCCATGCTCATGGTTTACGGCGATATTTGTGAACCATACATCGTAGGAGACGTTTAATCACGTTCGTTGCGCGCGGTGTCGTTGAACCTTTAAGACCTTCACGGTTACACGTACGGTAGTATCAAAAAGAAAATTTTCTCAACTCCTATGTACATACAACTGTTGTTTAACTCGTTCCACACCATCGAAATCGATATAAGGGACCAAATTGGTAGACTCATACTATTTGACTATGGAACACTTACGGTGACACTTTATTTCAAATAAGTCGATTGAAAATGATGGACCTCTACGACGACTCATAGAAACAGTAGAAGAGGAGTTGGACGCATTTACGTTGGTTCTCCCTATCAACTTGGGCACGGAGGTATTGGACCGTTTCTTGCCAGAGTGTTTTGACGAGTTTTGCCCCTCATCAAACGAGGTGCTAAATTGTTGGTAAAGAAGCTAGTCGAACAGGTATGAATATCTTGTCTGACGTCACCACTAGAAATATGCCTTTCAAAGAGATATTTCACAATCGTGTGAGGGAGTCTGGCGATGTATTTAAGAGAAAAGCCGAGGAGAAATTGGATAAAGTTATGGAAGGTTCCGGTCATAAGAAGAAAAGAACTGCTGGAGACATATTTGATAGTTGAATAAAGAAAAATGGCTTTCTTGCACAGCCACTTATGTAAGTGTTTGAAGTCCGAGCTTCTTTTGTTTGATATTCCACTGACGCAAACAACCATGGAAGGATCGCACTGGGTACAGTATAAACCGATATCATTGCTCACAGACGATTCACCCATCGAATTCGTCGTACCAAGTAATGGCAAAGAATACATTGATCTTGCTCATACGATGCTCAGTCCAGGTGTCAAATTATGTGTCGATGAAGATGATGATCCAAGTGCTGATCTATTGGCTAACGTCACAAAAGCGGGGCCAATAAATAATTTTATGCATTCGCTGTTCAATCAAGTCGATGTTCTCTTGAATCAGAAGTTGGTATCACCAGCCAGTAACGCGTACGCTTATAGAGCGTACCTGGAAACTTTGTTGAATCACGGGCCTGCTGAAAAAATATCCCATTTAACGAGCGCATTGTGGTGCGACAATACGGCGACAAAGATGGACGAAGTGATGGATGCCAACGTGGGACTAGAAAACCGACGCGCGCTATTACCAGCAAAGAAATCGATCGATCTCATTGGTCATCTTCATTGTGACGTATATAATCAGGAAAAATTACTCATCAATGGCGTTGAGGTGAGAATGCGTTGAGTTAGATCTCGCGACGATTTTTGTCTCATGGACACGTCAAATTTAGTTTCGATGCGCATTGAGGATCTTTTAGTTGGACGCGTTAAAATGAGTCCATCCGTTTTACTTGCCCATGCTAAAGTACTTTGTAGAGTACGGTGAAATACCCACTTACACGAGTCGAAGTCAAAGCTGTGACGATGCATAGTGGTATTCACGGCGAGACTTTAGATAATATTCTTTTGGGACAGTTACCAAAACGAATCATTGTCGGTTTCGTAAAAAATCAAGCTAACAATGGCGATCGTACAATGAATCTGTTCAATTTTTATCATTTTAACATAAATGTCCTCTGCTTGTACATTGACGATGTTTAAGTTCCTTCCAAACCATTGCAGCCGGACTTTCAAACTAATAATTTATACGTAGATGCTTACCATACCTTGTTATTGTTCATCTTTCGATACATTATCGTCTGGTTATTATTGTATTCATTACGCCTTAAAACCATCTTTTAAGAAGTATCGATGCGCATTGAATATCGCGTATAAATTAAAGTCTTGGCTTGTCAAGATCAATTATCTCTATGGAACAGAAGCTACAGAGTTTTGCAATGGACAGTCTTCAGATATTACAAATTATATCACAAATCTGCTCGCACACTGTCGGTGTGTTTCCAGCAGATCGATTCCACGGGTGTGGACGAAACCGACGGCGCACAGTAGGCAAAAACGGGTTTTTTCGTTCGAAAATCATAGAACTCGCGAACGGAAATAGATAGATTGATAATTCTTTTTGTATGCTGCAGTTCACTTGATGCAGAATATAGGAAAATTAAAGGGGAGTATGACATACGTTATTCTAACCTCAAAAAACAGTCCAATTCTTGGTTATTTTCCAGAAAAATCAAGAAACAGGCTCAAAAAAAAAAGTAACAACTGAAAAACATGTAAAA
>JAPYYV010006417.1:0-14326 GCA_030522625.1 Copidosoma aretas | reverse complement strand
GTAAATAAACAAGGCGAATCGTTTCTCTGTAATGAAAGTTTACTTTTGATATATCTTTTAAAGTCTACAAAATAATATTTTACAAATCTCATCTGTAATAAAAGAAACAACATTCGATGTATTTTATTTACACAATAATTCCTTTTTTAACAATATCTTTGGATTACTTAATTATTCTAATCTTATCTTACTACTATTGCTATCCTTCTAATTGTGCTTCTTAATACTTCTCATTCATTGCTATTGTACATGTAGATCTTTGTTTTACCTTTTAGACATTATTCTGTGGGAAATTTGAAATAAAGAAAACCGATATGAGAAAGTATATAATATACTATCTTGCACACACATATATATATATATGTGTGTGTGTGTGTATGTTTATGTGTGTGTGTGCAAATGTGGAAATGTATGAGTACCTAAATTCTACTTTTCATATTGAGAGATTAGAATTGTGAAAAATTATTTTTTTATTACCAAATATAGCGATACGATCTAGCATTTATCACTTCTAAGAAAGTCGTCAATTCGAGTAACATATTGTTTTTTTTTGTCCAAAATCTTGAGTACAAAAAAAGGCGCAATTTTGCGCAGCTAATTTTTGTTTTATATTATGCAAAATACATTATTTTACAACCCAAAAGAAGTTTTAAGGCAGAACAACGCGGAACAATTTACTTTTTTAAAAGAACGTGTCATAATATTACGATTGCAATTCATCAAATTTATTAAAAGTTATTGTTACACTAATTTGATGTATTTCTAAAACTTTAGCTTCAACAAATTTTTTTCTTATTCTACTTACCTGCAGAAGTTGATTCCATCTTATCTGATCAAAATTCCTTTTTATTTGTAATTTTTTTTAAACTTCGAACACATACGAGATTAACTAACACGATAGCACTCTCAACGCTGCTCGAATAAAGGTAGAACTGCAACTACTACTATGGAGCAGGAAAAATGATATAGACAAATGTATAGGTGGTTATAGACCCTTAGGGATATTATAATGCCAACCCAAGAAAAAAAATTCCCTCACTAGATACTTTTTCTTTCGACTTTTGGCCAGCTTTTTGGGAATCGACCGCATTGTGCGACGTGCTCCCTGCCTTAGATACCTGAGTAGTGCGGCATCGAATGATAATGATCGCGCTTATATATTAACCGATGGGTGTTGTTCGCCACTTGTAAGTTGGGCGCAAGGTGCCGTTTAAATATCTGGCGGTTGACATGGAAAGCTGACGCGTAGGGGCGAGATGCGAGTCGCCACAGGACTCCCTACCCAGTATCGACGAGTGTCGTAGTAAGGAGGAGAGACGATACTGAAAGATGTCGAGATGGAAGGCACGAAAGGGGAGAAAGAAGTTGATAATGTTATGTTGGATCTCCGAATTTTCCACGCTCTTTTTGGAAGCGATTGACGCGACGTGACGCGAGTACGTTGCTCTAGCGTATATGTGTGCGTGTGGTGCTTGTGCGAATGTGTGCCTAAGTATGGCGCGAGACGCGAGTCGCCACATATATGCTCCTTATTCCTATTTTTCTTTTTTGCTACATCATGTTAAAATGCACTTAATAAATATATTAAGGAGATGGTAAAGTACTATCTGCTTTGCGATTCTTTTAAATCATCGAAACTACCACTGTATTTCGTCGAACAAGCTTTTATAGCCTACTTCTAGAATTGATTTTTTCTAAAAAATGACCGTCATTTACTATATTTGCGTAAAACGGGTTTTTGAAAATAAGATATTTGTTTGCTACAAATGCAATAAGAATCTTTTCACTGCTTTTTTTAACAAAACAATGACAAAACCGGTAGATTAAAATGCCAACTTGAATTTATATTATAAAATGATGATGTACCCTTCGAGACCCTGACTAGATACAGTATGTAGCGCTTGATCCCACTTAACATTATACATTCTATAAGATTTATAGCAATATTTAGCTTAGGCTGCCTGAATATAAATACTTAAACAATCGTTCAGCGTGTATATAAAGTTAATGTGACTTTTAAAAAAATAACTACATACAATTAAGAGCTTTAATGTTTTTTTTTTTATTTTTTAATATTATTTCTTTGAAGGCACATATTTCATCATTCTGTAAAAAAAAATGTTTTTGTCTAGTCCATTTTTTTCATTCTATTATTAATCTTAGACTTTAAAAAATAGGTTTTTTTAATTCTATGTTTAGTTCGATGCAGATTTACTGCTCATCATGATCTAACTTTGACACAGATGTTGAGCCCGAAACTTTCAATTTCCTTATTCGGACTGCGTACATTTCATCAGTGACTAATACACTACTGTGTAATATGTAATAGTTTGGATGATTGTAAATAAGCACTTTTCGAACATATTTGCTTTGTTTGTATTATTAACCTAGCATGTCGAAGGAGGACTCTACTAATATTACGAATTTTGTAAAATCGTAGAGAGCCCCCTGAAAGATTCTTTTTCATCAGACTGAGCACTTGCATTATCTCTTAACGTTGTCATTTTATTAATTTATCTTTTGACACTTTTATATTACAGTGCTCTAATTAATAAATCTGTAATGAATTAACATAACATGGATTATTAACACAAATTTTTTTTCAAAAATCCAGTGCTCTACAAAAAGTCAGTATCAGGGCGTATGGGTTGTCATGCAGAGCGCGCAGGGGACGAAGCCCCACTAGTATATATAGTCCCACTAGTAGCTCGCTTCGCTCGCCAACCCCCAGACAATGGTATACAGGTTAATACCTTTACTACATTTTTATTTATGAAAATATTTGTAGGATGATTTTTCAACTTAATTTCAATTAATATGGAATCGACTATATGCTAGCTTAGTCCACCTGCTTGCTCTGCTCTCTAATCCCTTATAATAAGTAGAAGAAATTATTTAAAACCTCAAAAAATACAAACTCAATTATGTATACTAATCTATCATTATGTTAAATTATTCTTAATTTAAAAATTTTTGGCAGATGAAAGTTAACGAATCTATGTACAAAAAATTTTTAACTTTATCTAACAGGTGATTTGCCATAAAATTACAAGTGCCAACACGATAAAAAACTAAAATAATGACAACGTATATTTAATTTCAGCACAAGAACAGCTATTTATAAGTGCGCGAAAGATATAACCATTAATATCGTACTTAATAATACGCAGAGTATTAAAGGTACGCGATCAACATGTTCAAATTTTGCCGCGACTCGACAACATTGTGTACGGGCGCGTTGTCCGCTACAAGGCAATATGGTCGAGCGCCTGCAGCTTTGCAATTTTCCAATGTTTTTTTCAAAAGTGTTATTCATATCAATTTTGTTAGTCATATCATCCAAATTAACTATACTTTTGTGTAAAATAATCTTACTGTAAGATTAGTTATGTTATCTGACAAGGTCAGAAAATAATAATAACCGTGAAAGTTTCGCGACTGGAAGTCAGTAGTCCCAAATAGACACAAAACTGTTAACTAAATATATTTATATTAAAGTTTACATGTCTTGGTTAAAATCACTGCTGTAAGTAGCCCTCTTGAACCACAAAGAGACAAAAGTTCTTCGATTCCAACTTTAAATAAACAATACAAATATTATATTCATGCATAAAGTAATCAAAAATTAATGTATATGGATTTATTATATAATAATTCTTTACTCTAAGAATCTGTCTGTTTTCTAACTAAACCTTTATGATTTGTGAAGGTATAATGAACACTTATTCAAGTGTACGTAGAAATAATTAAATACTATTTCATAATTCGGTGAAAAAAAATATAAATTATTATAAAAATTAAAATCAAATTAAATTTATATTCGTATATTAATATTATTATACTTATACAAAGTAATCACGATAATATCAGTTTAGTGAAAAAAGTGAAGAAATTTCACATTTTGGAAAAACATATAAATTTAAATTATTGTAATCCTATAAAATTTTAGCTAATAATTTTAATAATACTAAATAATAGAAAATCATTTAAAAAAGAATTCTTATAATAAAATATTAATAAATATGATAACCTTTTTTCATTTTTGTAAAAAAACGAATAAAATTTCTAATCATAAGTTAATGATTTTTATTCAAAAATTTCTTATTAAACAAAATTATTTATTTCTGAACCATTTTCTCTATTAATTTAAATAAATATTTTATTTTTATTTTTGCATCTTGATAATGCGACGTAACGACCGTGAAAGCATAAATGTCTTTTCAAGCATAAATATACTTTCTCAAAACTTTGACCTTGAGATTTATTTATAGCCATAGCAAATTCCAAAAATTGAGTAAATGGTTTTCTGTATCAAATCAAAGGCAGTGAAGATGTATTAGCAGTATCTAAAGTTATTTTTGGTATAAAAACTTTTTTTTAAATTTTTTCTACAGTTATTACTTCACCTTCGATATCGTATTCTAATAATTTAGTGATTCACAATAGTCTTTTATTGTACAAACCATCACAAATACTTGAAATTTTTCTTAGCATTACCAGGCCTTCACAAATACAGTTTCAAATTTTTATGAGAAAATTAATATAAATATTATCATCAGATTAATCCATACCTTTATGAGTTGCACGATCGATGCTATAATAAGTCTTCATTTCTCCTTAAATTCTATTCGAACTTTATTATTTACAAAATAATTGTATTTATTATGAGAAGTTAGAATAACACTATTCATTAAGCAACTATTTTTTTGACCAAATATTTTCGTACATAAATCTTTTGTTACTTATTTTTTAGGAACTCTAAATGTTTTACTTTTTCCCTTCCCTATATTTAAAAGTAATTGTAAAAATTTCTCATAACTACGACATATATTATTGTATAATTTTGAAATTGGGAAAAGATTCCAAAGCAAAGAGGATCCAATAGTCTCTTGTATCATCATGCTTCTATTACTATTTTTTACCACGGGAAGAATTTGACTAAAATCTCTTCCTAAAACAATTATTTTCTCCCTGAAATGTATTTCTGTATCACATAGATCACTTTACACCCTATCAACTATTTTCAAAGATTTTTCGGAATTATGTAACCCCTATCCCAAATTATCGAATGTATTTCTGAATAATTTTTTTCAGTCTCAAATTCTATAGCTCTCATTTAAGTTCAATGTAAACGAATAGTTCTATGACTGGTCATTCCCTTCGGAAGCAATACGGACGCTACACCAGTCCAAGTAATTGGCAACATCTTTTTACGTTTGGAAATAAAATAATAAATGAATGTTTAAAAAAAAAAATTTTCCACGACCTCCAGGACTGTCTATAAAGTAAATATTATGTTTTTGTTTGCAAATAATACAAAAAATGTTCTTTTTATTATTATATACATGTATGTACATCGAATCAAACGTTTTTTTTTCAGAAATAAATTTTCTTAGTGTTACCATTTTGTTCTATATTCATTTGTCGTATTAAGGGCAAATTAAAAGATTCACATGATTCATCTTCAGATTCAAAAATTTAATTTATATGTAAAAGACCCAAAATTTTTTATCAAATATTCTGTAAAACTCTTTTTATATTTATTCAAAATATTGCAACCAAAAATATTTTCTGAAAGGAAACCCAAGCAAAAAATTGTCTTAATTGAGGTAACATGACGGCATTCGCTTCTTCAAAAATATCATAAATTTGATTATCATATTTAATTAGTACTATATCTATAGCAGTATCTTTGAATGTTTCATAATTTATTCTGTTATATGTTTTTACAACTTCAAATGAAGTATATTGTTACGTCAATAATGATTTCTTGAAAAGGATTTGTGATTTGTTTGAAAGTTTTATTCTTAAACCTAAGGCTTTTGGGGTGTATAATTAGCGCTAGTACACTATTCGTCTTCCCACAATTAGATAAACGGTAAAAAATAGCACGTATGCTGTCAGATAGTAACTTACCATGTCGATTAAAATGCTTTTTCTGTTTTACAACCGCATAAAAGTTTGGAACACGCAATTTCACGGATCGCTCTTTGAATCTTATGTCTACTTTGTACGACTTAAATACAACTGACGTATAGATTGAAAATTCAAAGCTTTTATGGTATCATGACTGCACATGGTTCGGAGGCTTGATTACGACTGACTTTTATACTATAAGTACAATAATTCTCTATTTTAATGCTCAGTTATGATCTAACCTCCGAAGAGTGATGTTCATACATCGTAAGAGACGACGTGATCTTCTGAATACCATCATCTGTACTCATCTGACTATCAGTATAGCGTATCAAGTGCAAATCTATCAAAACGACCCGTTAGAGGCGATGCACGTGTAAATTCAATGAATTCAGTGCGCAAAAACTACGCTTATTCGTGGAATCGAGAGAATATTTAGGCTGGAAACGGAATTGTCGCTTAGAGGGCTTGGCAAATAGTTAAAGTAGAAGATTCGAATATTCGTCATAAAGTAGGCGCTGTAGCAGTAAAAGGGTGCTATGAAATTAAAAGTAAAATAATCAGGTATAAGTTTAAAACAAAAGAAGGATAAAAAAAAGAACCATGCACTTCTTTCGATACTGTTATAAAAACTACTTAACAAAAAATGAATACTGAACACAAAGATGCCCGATGAGTTATTGGTTTTATTTTAAAAAGTGCACGTGGTGTAGTGAAAACAGTGGGTGGAAAAAAATTGTTTGAAGTACTGCGTATCTTACTGTTCCTGCGAAAACTTGGAGTGTTTTACATCTAATATCCTTATTGGCGGGTTCGAGTGTAACTAGTGCGCTAACAAATTTATTGGCAGGAATATAAAAAAGTATTTATGCAGCTAAAGCAGCTTAACTGCAAGTGCAAAAGAGTATGAGATATGATAAAACTGTAGAGCTATGGCTTTTACATAAAATCTTTAATTCAGCCAAATAAAAATTGATTAGGCGTGTACTTGAAAACATACGCTGGAAACATTTAAAAATAAAGGATGATGAAAAAAAATTTATTAATCCCTAGATTTCGTGGATTATTTATACGTAGTAAATCTTGACGATAAGGATGGACCTGTAACTTATTTGGTGGCGTACCAGAAAATAATGTTATTTATTTTAACAGCTTTGGTAATCTGCAGCCACCTTTTGATTTGATGCTGTGTTTGGGAGTTAATATGGTCGAGTATAACTATAAAAAATATCAAGAATATAAATCTTAGAACTGTGGTTCGCTATGCTTCTGATAATTGTCGACAATGTTGTTAAAAAGTATACAAGGTAGTTTCAAATTAATAAATCATTTATTTGTTCTTTAACAGTCATGAAAGAAACATTGACACTAATTCTGTCTGATACTTCTTCTGTATGAGAAGCTCAGTATTTTTCACCAATCGAGTTATCTACAAAACATTACTACCTTCTTGGTTTAGTAAAATTCCTAACGTTTAATTCAATCCTAAATATTATAAAAACAGTAATAAATTTTATGTAGGCGTTTAAGTGATTACATTTACAGTAGGTCGCTACGAAATTCAAGATATTGAGTCATTTTTATTACAGCCTGATAATGTCAGTATTGATATTAAATCAATTAATGATACACTTTGCAGCGTCATTACGTGTATCCATACTATAAATTGCAGATCAAAAGGTTCTATAGAAATACTCTTCAGATTCACTGAAGGAGTTCTGAAAGAGAACTCCACCTATAACTTCGATTTACCTGTAGCTATTCTTAAAGTAAACGCATTACGAGTTAAGTGTAACATCACTTCTAGAGCCTATATAAACGGAAGAAATGTTAACACGATTCACGAACGTTGCCCAGCTGTGCCACTAGGATATGCAATTATTGAAGTTCCTCCAGAAATAATATGTTCATTCATCATCGGTCGTATTATTGACCGTATGCAATTACGTAAAGGTGAATTAGTCCATTTTTGTGGAGAGATTATAACGATGTGGTTGCACATGAAATCCACGCCATAATGGAAATAGTTTATAAGCAGTATATATAAGAAGTATATAAGCAGTAATCATAATAAGTATATAAGCAGATTGACATGCACCCCAGCACTCAGTCGACAACGAGCATCAGATTCGTCAACACGTCGCAGAAGATAGCTGAAACATCAAAAGCTAACTTGCATATTCTTAGTTTATTGCATTAATCATGAGACAGATTCCAAGCATTCAGCCCTGTGTCACCTTTGACAAATTCATTGCGCAATATCAGGCTCATGCACATCAGCCATGCGCATCTGCAACTTATGGTAATAGTGATAAAATCCGTATATGAATTCAACATCGAGATTTGTGTCACTACCAGATGCGCTACCATCTAGCAGCTTCTTGCACAATTATGGAGTATTAGTTGAAGCCGATAATAATACTGCAACGACGAATACTGAATTCGTAAAAAACGCTATCTACCACCCACTCGAAGAAATCGGGTACGAGATAAACGCTATAGAGATAAATGAGTGTACAAATATGGGCTTTACGACCCTTATGAAAAATTGGCTAACACCTACTCCCGATCAAAGTGTATTGATGGAGAATGCAGATTGGTTCAGAACTTTATAATAATAGCAACTATTTTGATATCTTGATCTGCTAAGCATATTTTTAGATTGTGCTGCTGACTATCGCAAGATCGTTGTTAACGTAAATCATCATACTTACGAAATTGAGAACTAATCTGAATGTAGCCATACAAACACCCATGGCTGCTTGAGAAGCAAATGCAGCAGAATCCTGAGAAGATTGAAGTATTGAAACTTAAATGGCTTATTTCCTATGTAGTAACGTCAGGTTTTCATAAAATTCGTTAGTTCAATCATTCATTGAAAAACATAGCATTGAAGCTTTCAAGATTCTGAATGGATAAGCACTTCAGGGCCTCAAGCTTATCGAACATTTTTTTCAGTTATTAATAATTTTGTGAAAAACGTACACCAAAACACGTGCTGTAGCGTAGCACGGCACACAAATTTTTCACTAAATTGCTTCTCAAATTTTTTTCTTTTCAATATTTTGATCTGAAATTTCGTAACACTTTTATAGATTGAAAATTTTATTTGTTGGATGGTTTTTCTTTCGGAAAAAGCACATACTTTATTAATATGTAATAAAAACTGAAAAAAACTAAAGAGTCTGAGGGACGTGTACAAATTTTCCAGGCCCGATTCGTTAAGTATTTTTCGAATACTGGTGAGTTGAACGTAACTCGATGGTGGGCGCCCTACTAGGCACGGAGATGGCGCACTATGATCCAAAATGAAATTTTGTTCTCAAAATAAAATATCCAGAATTTGTTGACTGATTTGCATGAATCTTTTTTTAAAATGAAGGTTATTGAATTGGAAATGCAGAAAAACCATTAAGAACACCGACAAATCAAATTCTAACCTAAAAATTTAAGCTTAACCTCGTAATTTTGCTGATTCCCAATGAAACCTTCTAAACACGCGTTATTCTGGCCGACGAAATTTTGAAATAAGTAAGGACAGACTATTTTGAGAAAAGTCTAGAATCAACCTATTAACTGTTGTTAAAAAAAAGTGATCTTAAGATGGCGAATTCAACGAATCGTACTAAACCTCAAACAAAATTTATAACTGTTATAAATAGTATGAAAATTTGTATTCAGGGACTTTCAAGGTCAATGATTATGAATTAATTATTTAATTAATTATGATTCGTACAATAGCATGCCAAAATGGTTGCCATAACTTTAAATAAAAGTTCCACGATATAAAAATCTATACTCAGGGATTTTGAAGGCCACTGGTTAAATATTTATTATTGAATTAAATGTGATTAGTACAATAGCATATCGAACACGGCTGCTATAACCTCAAATAAAAGTAAATAGCTGTAATCAATTGTATAAATACCTCTACTTAGGGATGTTCAAGTTTACTGATTATGAATTTATTATGAAGTCAATTTTGATTTGTTCAATGGCATATCTACAATGTCTGCCATAACTTTAACTAATCAATAACGGTAAAGAATAAAATTTTCAACTGAAAGGTTTTTAAAGTTACGACTCTTACATGAAAATCAATATTTAATTATTGATTCAATAATAAAGTCATAATCAGTGACCTTAAAAACCCCTGAGCATAATTTTAATTCATAACTGTTATTAATATTTTTTGGGGTTATGGCAGCCATTTTAGATATTCTATTGTCCGAATCGTAATTGATTTATTAAAAAATTTGTAATCAGTGACCTTGAAGACCCCTAAGTATAAATTTTTATATAATTTATTAGTTATATTGTATTTGTAGTTAAAGCGGCCGAATTGGATGTGCTATTGTATGAATCATAATTAATTAAATGATAAATTTATAATCAGTAACCTTGGTGGATCCTTAGTATAGATTTTTGTATAATTTAATACATCTGAAACATTTGTTTGAGGTGTTGGCAGCCATTTTAGATATGATATTGTACAAAACATTATTGATTCAATGATAGGTTTACAGTCAGTGACCTTGAAAACCCCTGAGTACAAATTTACATATTGAAAAAAGTTATTAATTTTCTTTGAGGTTTCGTACGATTTGTCGATTTCGCCTTCTTAAAATCACTATTTTCCTAACAACAGTAAATAGGTCGATTCTAGACTTTCTCTAGAATAGCCTGTCCTTACTTCTTTCAAAATATTTCCTACCACCCTAACGCGTGTTTCAAAGGTTTTATTGCGAATCAGCAAAATTATGAGGTTGAGCTTTAAATATTTATTTATTTATTTTTAGGTTAAAATGTGATTTACGGAAGTTTTTTATAATTTTCTGTATTTAAAATACAATAAACTCTGATAAAAAAAATATCGCCTAAATCGGACAACGGGTTGAAAATATATTTTATTTTGAGAAAAAATTTTAATTCTAGATCATTGAGTGGCGAAAGAGCCTCCTCAAAACCAAGCCAAATAATTAAAAAAAACTATTTAAGTGACTTATTTCACTAAAATTTTTGGAAAAATATGATTTGAACCGATGTTATAACGAATTCTTTACTGATACGATGTTTCGACAGACGTAAGAAACTACAAAACTTTTTCTCTTCGCAATTCAGAGCTTTTGCTTTTGAATGGATGAAAAGCTGCTATTTTTCGTGGAAAATAAAAATTTCTGGCTGAGTATGCGCAGAAGCTGAATTTTTTTTTTTTTTATAAATCTCCATGCCCTTATCTAACAACCGATATAAACCCACTTTTTGGCTAGGTAGTCGTACTGCATCTTGACTAATCATTAAGGATAAGCAGTGATTCGTGCGATCACTACTTGGATGATGTTCGTTGCTGCGGTAAAACAATAACGATTATTAAGGGGTTTTTTAAACGTTTAGATGTAATCGGTTAGTATGCAGGTATGCTGCCTCATTATCCAAATCCAGCTCATGGCCTTACATGTCGAGAAATATCCAATGTGCCGTTTTTGTGTGGCTTACCAGAATTCCATCAGATTTTCTTGGGTTGTTCCGTGCCTCATGGAGATCACCCTGGGCGAACGTGTAAGTTTAAGTAAAATATGTGAAAAATATAAATGGAATGAATAGTAGAAATGTGGACGAAGACGTAAAATCTCAGTTAGGGGTATACGTAGAAAGCTACTAAATTTTATTTCGTAGATAGATTCAACCACATGTACATACATGCATACACACACACTCTCTCTCTCTCACACACACACACACACACACACACACACACACACACGACCATACACAGATCACACCCATGTAATGTAAATCTTTTTAATGGTTTTTCTGTGAACGTACACCCTATTTTAGTTAGTTTTAATACTTTTTGTATACGTCACATTATAATGCTACTAAGGTTTATTGTCTTAGTATTCACTTTATAATCATCTCCTAAACTATCAGTCCAAAGTTTTTATTGCTTAAAGTGTAAAGTAACTACTAGGCATTTACAGCAGTATTTAACAAAGTTAATACTGTATGCTACTATACACCATTAAATATTAGTATAACGGCTAACAGAGTTTCATAAATTGATTGCAAAAGTTTTCTATTGTTGATGTGAGAAATCGACATTCTTTTATAGATGTACATTTGAATGTACGAAAATTTATTTACGAGTTCTTTTTTTTTGTTGCAGATATTATTTTCCAAAATAAGAGATGGAATCAAAACTTCTAATAGCTTGCCAAACGCTGAAAATTTTAATTACTGTGCGTGCTTTCCAGCCTTTGATAGGATAAGAATGGATCAAATTAATAAAATTACTAGTGTAATGCAGAATATTTTAAAGAAAGTTGGAATCGCAGGCAATATTAAACAAAGAGATGTGGAAGAAAAGTTTGATCTCCTGTTAGAATCGAATGATATTTTTTTGGATAGATCCGTAAGTAAAATAATAAATTAGCTTTTAAATTATAAAAAAAAATGTTTTTTATTAATTCAATAATGCACTGTTGATTATTGTAGTAAAACAGGCTTAGTAATTTTACTAGAGCATTGAACAAAACATATCAGTGAATATCAAAAACTATATTTAGATAGCAATCTTAAAATCTATGTTTTTACGTCTTATGTATTCCTTCACTTTAGATAAGTACGATAATTTAAATACTAGTCTGATCAACTCTTCGTAAAATATTGTAAAAAAGAATACTATTCAAGTTAAAATAGTAAAAAAAGTAGTATTTAAGTAGTATAAATAGTATCTTATAACCAAATTGTGCATTAAACTTACAGACATGTCCATCTATCTGAGGTGTGCGCGTGTATTTGTGTCCATATTTGTGTGTCATGGAAGACTCCAGTAAAACTCCAGATTTTTTTACTTTTTAGCAAGTGTTGCACAAAACTTTCGCGGCAGCGAAAGATAAAATTAAAGCTTGCTAAACAAAATATTTTATTAATTTTTTCGAAATTTTAAGGCTTCTACGTAACGTTATCGAAATCAAATTCGTATTTTAAGTGAAATTATTCTCACCCTCGAACATAAATAAACTTAAGTGCGTTTTGCAAAAGCATTCATGTTTTCTCGTATTGCTGTTGGAAATCAAAAAAATGAAGCTATAAATTATCTTCGCTTCTTAAAATCCCAGTTGACATTCATATTTATCTTAACCCATCTTTGAAACAGCCCTTGATTGCCACCTTCTTATATTATTCTTGTAGATGGCTGGCTCGTTTTACCTTTAATATTTGATCAATCATTATATCATTGAATACAATGATTTTACTGTAAATTATGGTTTTGATTCTTCATTGCATTAAATTTTTATGGGCGATAAAGGTGAAACAATCAAGTTTAATTATTTTAGAATAAATTAGGCTAGACTGTTTTTACTCACAAAGGATACTCTTGAGTTGTCAAACGCCGATTTTACTGCGACTTCAGAATGTTGTAGATACTTACAGACTGCTGTCAATTTATTTGCACAATGCTTCCCAATTTCTATTGTTTTGCAATCTTTATTTTTCAGTTGTTACATCTGTTTTGTACACCATTTGTCACTTAAATCAGACTAATAAACTTATGATATTTTCTAAATTTTGTCTACTCTAGAACAACTATTGTTTTTTATGTAAACTTTTCATTAAAAAAAAAAAAAGTTTGTTAAAGTCCGGATAATACTTGACAAACTGTGAAATAGGAAACAACTTTTTTTTCAACCAAATATCTTATTGCGTCGGAAATTATATTAACTTTAAAAACTTTGAGCACAAAAGAAAGTAAAACTGTAAGAAAAGAAAAGGAAATATTTTCAAACAATCTTTTTTGTTAATAAAAAAGCTAAATAAAAAAAAAAAAAAAAATACAATCTAATCACACAAATTTTTCTTGAACGACAATGATTGCCTTAGAAAAAATACATTACCCAGGTAAAATATAAATCAATCAAGAAAATTATTCTTATTAATTACATACATACATACATCAATACAAATACACATTTTAGCAATCGACGAGATATGCATTGAATTTTAGTCAACAAAATAGTTTATTCAGTAGAAAATTTTGCGATCCTTGTAGATTTTATTAAATAGGAATCTTAAAACAACTACAGAAATCTAAAATAAAATGTTTGAAAAAATGGAGATTCTAATATCAAAAAAATTGAAACAACAATATAAAAAATAGTAGAATCCAAAAAATTTTTGACATGGGCGAGAATATTGTGACAAAAAAATTGGCCATCTTAAATTGAAATTAGTCAAGAAAATCTTGGAATATGGCTGATTATATACGTACAAACGCGTATACCCACTCAAACTTCAACACGATTTTTTCAAACAAGACAAATATTTATATCGGTCTTACAGTCAAACTAATAAACAAACATTAATATTATTTTTAATTTGACGTATGTGTGTGTGTAATTTTAAAATT
>JAPYYV010006416.1:9477-26797 GCA_030522625.1 Copidosoma aretas | reverse complement strand
CTCTTAAGTGAGGATAGCTTGACAGGGGCTGCTTGGGTCAGTCAAGCAAGAACGGCGGCACGGCCGAGCTAACCCTACTTTACTTTTCTTTCAGTGTACCAGCAAGAAATGTAAAAAAAAGATCATATAATTTTAAAAATAGGTTTTTTTTGGTTAAAATAAGTATTAAATAAAATTTTTTTTTAATTAACAAATTTCAAGAAAAAAAATTTAAAAAATTTTTAAACGCAAGGTTGTGTAGAAGGACCTAAAGATAAATTTATGAAAAAAGAATTCAAAAAAATTTTTAATAAAACGTTATTCAGAAGGACCTAAACTATATCAAAAAAAGTTTATGTAAGCATAAACGCTATTCGTAACTTAGTAAGGATGACTTTAAGGTAATAAATAAATACATCAACTTGACTATTGTAGCTTGTACATATCTAATTGTCACCTTAAAGTCATCCTAAGTGCCTTAACCTGTCTTTATCGACTTTGGCGCCACAACTTTTAATTCTAAACGTTTATAATCACAACGTCAATTATGAATAGCACTGACTAAACGACAAAACTTGGACTCAGGTTGGTTGAATCACAGGATACTTTAGGCGAAAGCTAGGCGCTGAAAGGTGGGCAAGTTTCTACCTGCAAAACGGTAAACTTACCCTAAGACAATTCATGTATTTATATGATTCTACCCATATAATAACAGCAGCATGTAATAAGAA
Source organism: Copidosoma aretas (assembly GCA_030522625.1). NCBI lineage: Eukaryota > Metazoa > Arthropoda > Insecta > Hymenoptera > Encyrtidae > Copidosoma > Copidosoma aretas. The sequence continues at coordinate 26,087 of JAPYYV010006416.1, read as the reverse complement.
ATTTATTTGATTAATCTGATACCACAGTTCAACAAAAAAAAATATCAGAAATCTATATATATTTTGAAAAATCTCTATCAAAGAATGTCAATACCAGGGGATCTGGATTATTAAATAACATCATGAAATTTATAGAATTTTAAAAAAAAATCTGAACTTATGCTCAATACTTAAGAAAAATATATCTTCATTTAAAAGATGTTAAATACAAAATTAAGAAAGTAGTAAGAATAGTTAATAATAATAACATATAAAAAATTAGTAAACTAAAAAAATATATATATATTTCAACTCAAAAACTGATAATTAAAAAACTTTTAAAGTGGTCAGAAAAATACATATTAATGATGTAATAGAAAAAAATTGAAAATTACAAAAAAATACATACATGTATATATACGACAAAGATTAAATACATAAAATCTTTTTTTTTGTTTGATGAGGGTGCTGGCGCTCGGAGCTAGTAGAAGGCAAAGCCCCGCTAGCATATATATATCATTTCATATCTTACTATATATATAGTGATAAAGATTGAGAATCTTCCGCCCCCTCACCCCCTCCTTCAATGGCGGGTAAACGTTGTATTTTTAAGTTTTTTGAGAGATCGCCATTTGTTTTTGCCCCTCCTAACCCCCCTTACCACCCCTCTGGCTCCCCTCAAAAATTCGATCGTTTTCTCCGTTATTTCACGTAACAATCATTTTCTCGATTTTTTGTGGGCCCACCTTCATCCACCTCATTCCCTCACCACCTCCTCACCCCTCTCAATCACTTAAGAACAATTGAGGATTTGTCGACCCCCCCCCCTCAAAAAATTTGAAATTTCTACCTGATGCTTTTTTTCTCTGACGACGATGGCCGAAGTAACCCAAATGACACTATAGTGCCGAGCTCGGCCGAAAACAGATGAATCGTTTTGATTACAGACGAAGCACCTCACGAAAGCCCTCTAACATCGTCGAACTTTGCCGAAAACAACAAGATGCAGCCTAAGCCACTCCTTAACATCCCCGTGGCATTTTTTTTTCCCGCACCACTTACTTAGTAAATAGATGCAGAACAATAAAGCGGACCGTTGGTGACAAGATTTATGAAACAGATAACGGCAGACCCGTATGCTTCAGCTCAAAATGAAGTAAAAATATGATACAACTCACATACCTACAACCAAATAACCAAATCGACTCGCACGCTTATAATGTTTATTATTAGATCATTTATTAACTGATTAAGAGTATAAACGAAATACTTAATTCGATTTCGTAATAAAGTACAAGCGACACTAACAATCTAATAAAAGAATGGGGCTGAGCAACTGATCCATGCAGATAGTACAAAAAAAACAGCCGTTTGCAAACCATAATTGTGCTTAAATCTAGCAAACTCCATCCTAACAGTTATAAGCTAGGATCTCCTAATCGTATACCATGTCTTTTTCATACAAAATATCATCAGCAATATATTTCTGTGTATTATACTTATCATGAAGGTGTATTATACGTTCAATTATAATGTTAAAAGACAAGGCTGGCTGAATAGCACATGCTTTTGACAGCCTAGAAAAGTAATCAGATTTCATTACAGCTGAGATCTATATATGTGAAAAAGAAAAAATCTGTCTTAATACAATGTTCTACTACGTCAAAAACAACTAAGCTGGCTCTTCTAAGTCAAGAAATAAAAAAAGTCAACGTCAGTTATAACGCTGATAAAAAAAAAGACTGGAAGACCCGTAAAATTTAGCTGAATACGAAATCCAAATAAAATAAACTCAAGCACTCAAGACCAAACAACCAAATAGAATCGCCCGCTCAGTTGTTTATTAATTAATAATTTTTTTATTAATTTAGAATTTGAGCAGAGTAGTCTATTGTGTTTCGGGACAACGTACATAGTATAATCATTCCTTACTACCAAAATCGGAAAGATCAACTGATAAGTTTGTGCTTACATAGTTTAATAATATCTTGCTTTTTTTCATAGTCACATAGAATTTTCTTTTAATACCAAAAAAAAAAAATATCTGCAAAAATTTATTATTTACACTAAATATAAAAAATATTTGATATATATAAGTGACTTTATCAATGTCTACTTCGTTTAGTTTACTATAATCGTTAGTACATGAATAATTGTGAATTTTTACTCTTTAAAAGTTTTTAACGAAACGGAATTTTTAATTCCTAACAAAAACTTTCTTTAGCTAACTTGAGCGCCTGACCTCATTCATACGATTTGTGTACCGTGTCGACTTAACCCAGAGCTACCTCCGTGAGTTATCTACTTATCACTTCCATCTGCATTGCAGTTTGTATCTAATTTTCAAATGAAATATCCATTCACTCTTTTTTTATAAATTTGTTTAATGATTTTTTTAAATCAATTTATGAACTATCCAACAAGTATTCAAACAAGTTTTTTAAAAACTTTGAAAAACCGCTGCCCATAAGTTAGCACAAAGCTTCCTCAACAACATTATTCTGCTACTATTTACCAAAAAAAGAATGAAACTATATAATAAAATGATTTAAAATGTCAAAAGAAGCTACTTTTATGCTCTAAACTGTGGAATAAGGTAACGAACGCGATTCTTCTCATAGTTTGTATAAATAATAAGTTTGTAAAATAAAAATTCATCAACAATAGTTTGTACCTTACCAGCAACCTTATTCTGACTGATAATTATTTATACAGCTGTTTTTAATACAATAAAGAGGATGTCCAGCAAGCTAGTACTTCAAGAACTTGATTAAGGTAAAATTGAAATCTATTGCAATGTAAAATTGTAATCTAATACTATTTACAACTTAAAAATAATTCTTTTAACCTTTAGAAGATTAAAAACCGTTTTTTTACAATGCAAATCGTCACAAAATCTTTTATAAGGTATAAAACTCACATTTTTTATAGGCAGCTGCAGAAAGTAAGCAAAATAAATTATTTTAAGGGTTTCTGGGATGCACATCTAAGTTTGTTATAGTCCAAATAAAACATAAAAATTTTGAAAAAGTAGACTTTTCGAACAAGTAAGCTTTAATTGAGTGCCTTGGTCGAAGAAAACCTAATAACGGTACATTAAAATACCAAAATAAGTAGTAAAGTACCGCTATAAGTTCGTCTTCGACCGACGCGTCTAGTTACGTATTTTGTCTAAGTTCACAAATATTTTTATAACAAACGTAAAAATCACTGATTCAATAAACAAAAAAGATTTCCATAAATACAATAAATGGACATAAGGTAAACAAAAGTTCTCTACTCTCAAATGAAGGTGTTCTGATACTATAACAGTAACAACTCTTGAAGTATCTCACTCCAAAAGTAGCAACTGCTTATTGGACATACAATATCGTTAAAACAACTTAAATAATGTATAAAACTTAATTTTTTTCTATTAATTACGAGGATATGGAAACAAATATTTTAAGCCTTGAATCATCGAAATCACTTAAAAAGTTTTCAATATATGAGTGATTTCCTACAAAAATCTTCTGATTTCTCTATTAAAATCTAAACAAAATATGTTATCAAAATAATTAAAATTGAAAAATGAATCTATTTTAAAGCTCTATTAGATGTTACTATTTAGAAATTCTAATTTAGTTTTTCACTCTAAATTGGTAAAAAATCTGTTTTTTGACTATTAAAATCGTTAAAAAAAACCTTAATAGGGTATAAAACTTCAATTTTTTTTCGGAGCCATTGGGATAAGAAAACAAAAATTTTAAGCCCAGAATCATTGAAATCTACCGTAAGGTTTCTAATATATGACTAATTACATACAAACACACACACACACACACACACACACACACACACACATATACACAGACATACTTTTTCTAAAAATCGTATCTTCTCACTCAAGACACTGTATAGGACATTTCTAACGTATTTATACAAAAAATTTTTTTTACCGATACAAGGCTTTCTCTATGAGAAGGAAATATAAGAAAGCAAAATTTGTATTAGTTGCAGCTTTTTTAAATATTATTTAATATTTATAGATGGACATACTTCTTCCATTTTATTGATTTAGTAATTTTCAAATAAATAAGTAATTCTTAACTCAATTTGCACACTTATTTCAAATCCATTTGTTGCAAAGTTTTACAATTACAATCTTTATTTATAATTTTTGTATGAATACGGTTTTCCATTGGTAAGTTATTTTATGAACATTGCGTATTATTCATTTAAAAATATTCTATTGGTTAATAATCTGATGTTTGACACACTTAACATTTATTTTCATTTAACACTACCCCATTTAAGATTAAGCAGTACTACTAGATGATCATTATTATAATTACACGCAAGATAATTCCTTTCTTAATTAAATATTATAATATTTTTTGAAACTACACTCAATTACAAAATATCCAGATTTCAACTATAACTACATCACCGTCGATACAAAGCTGGGGGTTATTAACTGGGCTCCATTAAACAGTGGTACTAACCAGGAAATTTTTGATTCATTTTGTATCACTGCTGTAATAACGTATGTGTTAGCACCATCATAAATAGTTATATATTTTTGTCAAACAAACATTAACGGCTATGATGTACATCATGTATAATTGCTAAATTTGTTTTTTGTCGGAATAAGTAAAGAATGTTTAAAGTAATAAAATATTAACAGTATGCTATCTATATGATCACATCATTATAATAACTTAATGAAATACAATTTCTTTGAAAATACTAGCATAACAATTTTTAAATATTCAATACGTCTGCGTTGCGTTTGATCCAAAAAAAAAAAATTTGTATCCACAACTACATCTCTAATACTACTAAATGATCAATATTCTACGGTATATTTGTAATTTTTCCATTTTTATCTATATTTTGTGAGGAACCATCCGGCAGCTTAGGATTTTTACTATAATACAGTAAGTGTTTCAATGTGTAACTCATTAATTACGGTTACAAATAAAAGATGTTTTCAGGTTGCTTAATAATAAGTTGTTTAAAATTTGAAAACAATAATGGCAAATATCTTCAAATTTTTCAGATTTAGGGAGGTGAATGTAACCACCGATGCAATCAACAGGTATTGACTTATTAATTAAACTATCGTTGACATCCAAACTCCTCCTGCTAAAGATCATTAAAATATATTTTTACAAAAAGTACAAATTACTTAGTACTTTTTATAAATAAGTTCTGAGATTATGGCCGAATACATTACTGCGGAATCAGCCGAATCGACTTATCTATGTACTGAATCAGTAGCATCTACATACATTGATTACCGAAAAAGTATAACTTAATACATTGGTTGACAAAGTTTTTAAAATAATTTTTTTATACACTAATTTCACTTGTATACTTACTACACCTATATATTAAATATATAGGTAGTATATACATATACATATATATTAAATATAATACACAGAATATAGTGCTGAGATATTGTATATGTAAATAACATTGTTCTTAATTAGGACTACTTAACCAATTACATTTTAGTTATAGTACGCTGGATTACAACGTAATCATGGTTCGCAAGTATATGATTTTATTTCCACAATTAACATGAGTCAGTTGATCTGTTATTAGGAAAAAGATTGATTGGAAAAGAAGAAATTTTCTAGAAATGGTAATAAACTTTTAAAATAGTGCGGGAAAACATTGTGTATAATGCGTCGTAAAAAAAATTCAAAAAGCCATAAGCAGTTGTAAAATTACTTCTTCAAAAATATAGTGCTCAAAACATAAAAAGCTTCTGTTTTAGGTATTCATTAAGATAAAAAAAATTATCAATAATTTAAAAAAAAAAAAAAAGATATGTCCGCAACCGTTGGTCGAACTATAATTTTTTTGTATTCAAATTTGCAAAAAAATTAAAGCAATGCAATTAATCAACACAATTGTCCAATTGTAATAAAACTAAGAGATAAATAATATGTAACTATGATTAAAATCGTTTTCATTGCAAAATGTTAGTTTATTACAATAAAATCATAAATTTTATAATTAAATACTGTAACATACGATTATGTTAGTATGTAAAATCAAATACGGTAACGTTTGATCTTTTAAAAAATTGTCAGAGCAAATTAAAATTTTAAAGTATTTTTACTTGCAAATTTCATTGTTCGTGAACTATCCAGCCGATCAAGTAAAGTTTATGACTTCTACTTATACATAACATAAACTAAACTTTGATGAAATTAAAGCATCGTAATTGTTTTCTAGCAATAGCTATTCAAACAGAACGAAAAAAAATGTTTTCGTGGTTTTTTGGCATTTGCGACCGTACTAATAAAAAACACCCATTTCCGGCACGAAGCTTATTAATTACTTAAAATGCAATGGTAAATTTATGTTTTAAAAAAATATTAAAAAATAACACAGTAATTACATGCGATTAAAGAAAAAAAAAATAAAGGATTCCACTTAATTTATTTTGACTCCCCTCCACCCCAACATAAAAAATTATAGGAAAAAAGATAAAGATATATTGTAGAATACCTAATTTGTAGCGCCCACCTTTTTATAATCCTCTGTTAGCTATACCACAATTTTATATTTAAATTTATTTATTAGCACACTACAGCCCTAACTCAACATAGTCTAACGCCAATCAGCCACTCTTAAGGAGGCTCTCTAGCATATATATAGCACTAATTATAGAGCTGTCGTTTGAAACTTGAAAAAAAGGGGATTGTTATATCGAAAAGGGGGTACTTTATGAGTAGAAAAAAAAATTTCTCATGATATTTCCTGTATCGCATGTGTGTATTATGTCAATTTTTTGAAACGTTCTCGTTAAAAATGACTTTCTCATCGGTTTTTCATCCAATTTCAAATTTTTAAAGTTTGTTTATTCCTCAAACGATTTTAAATATGGTAACCATGAGAATTTCCAAAAAATATCCATTATGCAAGAAGTTAGACGGTGTTGTTTATACGAAAACATGTAAAAGCTTCCGTTACCTATAAGCCTCGCTATAAACAATACCATCCAACTTCTTGCAAATACAAATTTTTTTTTTTATTTTCCATTATAACCCTATTTTAAATCGTTTGAGGAGTAAAATAAACTTCGGAAATTAGAGATCGGATGAAAATCCAATGAGAAAGTCATTTTTTCTACAATGTTTCTATAAACTGAAATTATACGCGCATGCAATACAGGAAATTGAATAAATTTTTTTTTTCCACCTATAAAGTATACTTATTTTGATATAAAAATCACCTTTATTACTGAGTTTTAAATGACAGCTATATAATTATTAAAAGTAAGGTGCTATATATATATATATATATATGCTGGAGAGCCTTCCCAAGTCCTCACCGAAAATTTCGTTCGTTTCTCTGTAAAATTATCTTAATATTGTCTTCTACATTACTTAACTATCTTGATTAGGTAGAGTATTTTCATACCTTTTCCTTCAAATCTTTAATTACTCACATCTACACGTTTTAATATTATAATTATCAGATATATTTACACTGATACGTGATTCGTTCATTTTTATGTTATTTTCAACCCAATTTTTTGGGGTTAGCTCCCCCCTCGCTCGATCCCGAAATCTACCAAATGCTATTGAACAAAATTAGGGCAGCTTAAGAAACGTTCCCATATTGGTGGTTGAGTCAAAATTTTATAACTTAGATTACATGATGTAAAAAATATTTAAGAAATATATGAGGTAATTTATTAACATTACAAACATAAATAATAAATAATCCACACGTAACAAATAATTTATTATTGCGAAAAACATGACAGCTCTGTCATTAGCTCTTAAAATAGCTGCTTTAAAAGACACCTCATATTTTTGACATCATGTGATGTACCGTGTAAAATTTCGACTCAACCACAATATGGGATCGTTTTATGAGCTGCCCATGATTCCTTCAATAGCATTTGGGAGATTTCGCGGTCAGTGTCAATTTCTCTCATTTGCTCGTTTTGAGCAGTATAAACTATAGTTGGTTGTTAGGTTCGCTGTTGTTACTTCTCAAAAAGGAAGTATAACTATTGTTTTTTTTTCTAAATATATATATGTATATATATTCGGTGTATAAACACGAATAATAATAAGTATAACCCGTATTTGTTACTTTGTCAATTTTATTTTCCCTACCTTCATATACATATTTCTATTTAAAATTGTCGTAAGGGTTTCTTAAGTGCAGAGTACTTGAAAAGACATCTTAAATTATGCAATAAAAATACAAAACGTTAACTCATTCCGACAGTATAATTACGTGTGTTATTTTTATTGCATTCTATACTTGACATTCAATAACTTAATTTCTTTATATAATAATTTAGAAAGAAGAAAATGAAATCAAAATTTTAAAAAAATGTGGTAAGGGTTTTGAAAGATCAGACGGTTTAAGACGGCATATAAAATGTTACAATGTGAACGAATAGAATAAATTCTTGTTCAAAGCATTAAATAGCTTTAATTGTTCATTATTTTTTAACTTCTATGGAGAATGGGAGAAACTAACGAAATTGCTAAATTTTTTAATATTATAGAATTATTATCTTGGTAATAAGACCTACTTTTTTCTACCCTTATGTTATTTTACTGTACATTTGTTAATATAATGTTAATCTTAAAAAATGTAGAAGGGAGAAATCGAAATGAAACCAAATTAATAATTCATGTGCATGGACTTAAAATTAAGTTTTGTGTGTGTGCATTGTGGAATAGGTTATAAGGTGATGGGGGGATGCTTCGGGGGAGGTGAGGAGGAGGTAGAGGGGGAGCTGTTAGGAGTGGGGGGAGCTAAGGGGGATCTAAGGGAGCCTACCCCAAAAAAATAAGGTTAAAAATCACGTAAAAATGAACGAATAACTACGTGATTTGAGGGGTTGCTGTCGGGAGCCGGGGGGCAGCGGGGGGAGCGGGAGGGGGGCTGGAACTCCTTTTTGTTCATTTAACTATATAATATAGGAAGATATATATATATATACACTAGAGGGCCTGTGCCCCCTTTGCGCTCTGCACGCCAACCCTCTAACTTCATACTCTTAAGAAACGACATTATGTGTGAATGTTTTTTATATTTATTTCAATTATTTATTTTTAAGTGATAAATTTTTTATTTCATCATTATTTTTTTTTCTTGATCCCTAAAAACTGTCTCTTAGACTGTATTATTTATATCGCCTATCCTACAGACCATACTCTAGAAAAATTATCCCTCTTCTACATGGAAAGAGGCTAACTTAGCAGATTTTTTGACATGCCTATATCGTGTTCAAAACTAATAGAATACATTTTTTTTTTTTTAAATAACAAAGTTCTATGTATTGACTGGTATTAACGACTTTTGAATTATATAATAAACAGTGCTTCAAATATTTCTAATAATTATGAAAAAATGAAAAAATTGGCTTTTTACTTTGCCATCGACTTATGTTAGTGGACCTTAATACATGCAACATAATTATTAAGATGCTATAGCAATAATGAGAAAATTTCGAAAAACTGATTTGTTTATAACCATCACTTGTAATCCAACATGGAGGGAGTAAAAAGATATTAAAAAAATTTTCATAAAATTCATCTCGAAATGACATTCCTAACATTACTGTTAGATTATATCACACAAACTTAAAATTAATTTTGGATGAGATTCTGAATAAAGATATCTTTGATAAAGTTATCGCATACGATTACGCAATGAAATTTCAAAAACGTGGCTTGTCTTATTCACATCTTTTGATAACATTAAATTAAAGTAGTAAGCTATTACTACTAAAACATATTAATAAATTATATCAGCTGAAATTGCATATAAAAAAAAAGATTTACGAACATTAGTTATAAAACACATGCTTAATGGATCTTATTCAGAAAGGACACCTAGTTTTGATGAAAATAAAAATGTTTGAAAACATTTTCCAAAAAAGTTCTCATTCCAAACAACATTTACAAAAAATTGATATCCAGAGTATAGAAGAATTAACAATGAACATAAAAATCATTTTTAAAGAATCAAAAACAGTAATATAATATACCCCTCGATAATTCTATGGTTGAACCTTATAATGGTATTTTGTTAATGAAATATAATTGTCACATAAATGTTGAATTTTGTGCATAAATCCAAAGCAATAAATATATTTTTAATCGTATTCATAATGAAAGTGATACAGCATTTTGTAAACTTGTGAAAGAATGTAATGATAATGATATGATTGAATGCTTGTTATTTAAGTCAAATTAAAGCTGCATGGTCGATTCATAAGTACCCTCTTTGCTGTCGAAGCCATACAGTATTTCAAACACCTCTACATATAAAAAAAAAAAAAGAATAATTTTCCATCAAAGCAAGATTTATGAAGCTACATTTAATATAAAGAAGCCATAAAACGCTTTGTTTAAATTGAATCAACAAGATCATTTTGTTAAATTTAAAAAATATGTTATTATTCCAGAATATTACACCTATAATAAGCAATCTTAAAATTGGGTGAAGCCTGAATATGTAAAAAAAAATCTTTCAATTGGTAAGTTAAATGTTGTTTTTTCGAAAGATCAAGAAATATTACATTTGAAGCTTGTATTAAATAAAGTAAGGGGAAAAATATCGATTGATGATTTAAATACGTGTAATGGAATACGTTATGATACTTTTAAAGAAACTGCTATTAACATGTTGCTTGTAGACCATGATTCTGATATTGAAACATTTTTTGAAGAAGCTTGCACAGTCATGTCACCATTTCAACTACCAAATCTTTTTGCACGGTTCCTAATGTCAGAGAATGTTCAAGGAAATATGGTTTGATATAAATTTAAAAAATATTTCATTGAAGATTTTTCTGAAAACAGTAATGATAATGCTCTTTTACACCTAAACGAAATTTTTTATTACGATAATTTATAATGTAATGACAATGGTATACCTTAACCTGAAACAGTTAGGTCAGAAATAAATGACAGTAATAAAATCGCATTGAACAAAAAACTATTTAAAACATTTTTCCATGAACTAAATCAAGATCCAGGATATATTTTTTCAAAATATCGTAGATTCTTATAAAAAAAAGTTTCTTGTTGACTGTCCAGGGGGTCTGGTAAACGACTTTTGTACAAAACATTGTCTTATTGTTTTCTTTTATTAGACAAGAGAATATTATCTATGGCACGGACAGGCATAGCCTTAATTTCACTTTGAAAGGGCAAGACAAGCCATATAACTTTAAGATTGCCTTTTGATTTGAAGAATATTAAGAGCGCTATCTCAGAATTCGAATCGGATGGAAAAAATTGAGTGATGCCGATTTTATTATATAGGATAAAGCTTCCATGATTCCTAAAAAAGCTTTCGGAATTGATGATCGTACTTGACGGGACTTATCACAAACTGCTAGTATTCTATTTGGTAGTAAAATAATAACTTTGGGTGATGATTTTCGTCAAATTCTTACTATTGCTAAAAATCGAAATAAAATTACTATAGTAGAAAAAACTATAAAATTTTCAAATCTGTGGCTATTATGCAAAGTTTAAAAACTGATAACTAATATGCAATTATTTGATATAAAGTTTTTATCTTTACTATTGAAATAGGAGAAAGAAGAATGCAGTCTTTCAAAATTCCAAAAAAATAGGAAAATAAAAATGTTTTCTGAACAATCTATAGTAATATCAATCATTATTCAGTAAATAATGTAATCTCAACATCCCACAATAAATTTACGAATTCTTTGTATAATAAAATCTGAAGTGCAATGCCCGGAAATGCTGTGATTTATTATGGTGATTATCTGACTTACAAGGAAGTTAATGAAAGTGATCATAATATATACAAACATTTCCTGATAGAATATTCAAATTTTATAAGAGAATGTCTACCTCCTTACCCATTAAATTAGATAATAAATGCTGTTTATATGTTAATTAGAAATCTTTGTATTAAAAAAAATTTTGTAACGTAACAAGACTCAGAATAACTTAATGATTTGAATATAGCATTGAAGCTGAAATTATCACAGGTAGGAACATTGGGGATAGAGTATTTATTTCAAGAATAACATTAAATACTAGTACTTCATCCTATGTACATTTTGCTATATACAGAAAACAATTTTGCTTACAATTAGATTTTTTTTATGTCTATTAATAAGTTGCAAGGTGAAAGCTTTGATAGATTACGTTTGTATTGAAAAAAGCCACTATTCTCCCATAGTCAATTATATGTAGCATTGTCTGGATGTAAGAATCCCGAGTGCATTTTTATACATAATGAGTTGAATGATTCTTTAGAAATAGTTAATATAGTATGAGATGAAATTTTCCAATGACATAAAATGATGAAATATTCGTATTTCTTCGTTAAAAAATTTTACTATTTTAAACAATAATAGCAACAAACCTTGACGTGGAGCATTGTGGGTGCAGGAAAATGACTTGCAACATTACAGGTTTTTCGCAATACATTAAAAGAAAAATAGAAGTATCTTTCCCTTATCATATAAAGGGACTGTTGTGAAAAGGCTTTATCGTATATTAAAACTGCCTTGAAAAAGCGTTAAGGTATCCTTACTTAGAGCATAAGTAACGCGTCTTCAGTATTCTAGGGGGGCGTGGAGGGTCAGTGGAAGGGCTGTAAGGGGTATGTGGGGGGTTATATGGGTGAGATGTTTGGGACAGCGAGGGGGCAGATAAAAGTTTTGGGGGCTGTGGGGGATCTGTGAGGGGGGGAGGGTGAAAGAGTTTTTAGTAACGGTGCAAGCAAGACAATTTTCCTTTCTTTTGTGGAGGAGCAGTAGAGAAACAGTGGTGGGGCTGTGATGGAAAATAAAAAATGTTAGGGAGTAAGAAGGATGTGGAGGGGCGTGGTGGCCCATAGGGGGTTTAAGTTTTCAAAATATTAATATTTTAGCGGCCATATTGGATCCGCCATTTTAAATTTTGATAATCTGACCACATATTCGTAATTAGCGAACTCGAAAACCTTATATAACATCTTGAACATGTCTTTACCTATATACTAGAACGAAAAAATATCAAAAAATTATGTTTTTCGACCTTTAGCGCCCTTTAGCGCACATACGGACACTCCGCTCATGTTTCTACGACAACCATTAAAAAGTACACGAAAAAAGCTAAAAAATAAAAAAAAAATAAAAAAAAATTTAACGGCGTTTTGGGAAATTTCAGTTCAACCTTTTTAACCCTTAAAATAAGGGTAAAAACTACCACTAAATATTGTTTAAATATTCTTATCGTACTCTACAGTAAAAAAAGTATGAAATACTACACTTACTTTATTTTATTTTTTTTCGATTTTTTCGCAAGAATATGCGAAATATAAGGGTCGAAGAAAATATCTCAAACTTTTGAGGGTCATGCAAGGTCATTGCGTGGGTGAAAAAATCTGAAAAAATTAGGGTAATGTTTTCTTATCAAGTGTTATCTATTCCTAAAGTTAAAAGAGAAAAATTTTTTTTTTGCTCTAAGTTAGCGTGGAATGCCCTATATACATATGTATCAATATTAACCTTAAATAATCAAAAGAGTCCTTACCAGATTTCAATTAGTAACAATTATTTGATAAATCAGTGAAATCATCAATTAGTAACAATTATTTGATAAATCAGTGAAATCATTTAATTTATTGACTATATTTGTTCAAAATTTTAGCGAATTTTTAAGAGATTGCTTTGGTTGTCTATAATTGCACACACATATATATGTGTATCAAAAAATAAACTTATGTATTTATAATTCAGTTATCAGAATAGAAATATTGAAATAAGGGAGTTGGCGCGCGGAGCGCGCAGGGGTCGAGGCCCAACTAGTATATATGTATAAATAATTTTATATACATATATATACATATGTATATCAACATACAAAAATTATTAATGTAAGGAAAAAATTTTTTTTTGATGACAAATGTAGAAAAAACTTTTCGGAAAAAAAATTTCATATTTATTGTCGTATGGAATTGAGGTTATTTTTTGTATCAGCGATTTTAAAATAATTTTTGTTTTTTATGTACATCATTTTTGTATCTTTTTAAAGCATCTCTACTAGAAAAAATTTTTGTACAATAATTCCAGATGATTGCATTGTTGTGTTATAAATTCATATATGTCTGTAACGATGTTTTTGTATAATAAATGATTTTTCACAAACAGGCCATATTTTATTATGCTTTTTGGTTTTTTTTTGTAGCGAATAAATGATTATGATTGTTTTTTTCTAACGTACATCAAATGCATTGAAAATTTTTTATTATGTCAAATTTGATGAGTTTGAAGTGCTTTTTCTTCTTCGTAAATAAAAGAGCAGTATTCAACCAAGAAGAACAATGGATTTAAAAAAAATGTGTTATTTGGTTAAGTAAATAAATTAAAAAGCTTAAAAATTATAGTAAAATATCATTAACATCAATTAGGAATAATAGTGAGGTTCGAACTGACAGAAATTATTTTATATTTGAAAAACAGAGAATTTACCGATTGGCTAAAAAAAAAGGAAAATTATTTTAGAATCGTCAATAAAAAATGAGTTACTTGGAGAAATTTGCATTCAAATTCATATTTCAGTGCAAACTGTGGTAACAATTTATGCAAATAAAATTTTACTTAATGGTTTAAAGTTAATAAATCTTACAATGATATATATTCTATTTACAATTTAAGAAATTCATGGAGAAATCGGTGATATTTATGATTGTATTATTTAAAAAAGCGATAAAATAAATATGTAAAGAGAATAAACGTGATAATATATTCATTAAAATGGAATGATTTCTCTAAAATTTTTTCGCAAATTAGTAATAGCCCATTATGTAAAGAATAAATGAATTAAATTATACTTACTTTTCGTTCATTGTCAAAGATAATAACTATCAATTTAAAATTTAAGTTTAATAACAACATTATTAAGATGTAATGGCCAATATAAGAAAATTTAGTAGATCAGACCAGATCATAACAAAAACATGTAGTCCAACATGAAAGAAATTGAAATTTATTTGGAACAAGTTTCCAAAAACACTACATCATATGATAAAGCGAACATAACAGTTAGGTTATTCATACACAGTTATTGTATTAATGGATTGACTAGAAATTTTATCAGTGTCATAACCAAAAGGAATGAGAAGTCACAGAACTTTCTGATTGCTTCTAGATTTGAATATTACAGAAAATTAATTTTTACAATTGAAATTTGATGAAAAATTTATTTATTTTAATCATTTTGGATGAAGCTTCTAATATACTTTAGGGATAAGATACATTTTTGGGAGTTGATTTCCGTCAAAGACTTTCTGTTGTAAGAAAAAGTAATAGTTGCATTATAAATAAATACGAATAAATGTTTATTTATTTGGCCATTGGAAAAAATCTAAAAAAAAAATAAATTGCGTTCTTTGGAAAATAATATTTCAGAATTTTTACATGCTATTAGTAAAGGAAAGATTGAAAAATCTAAATTTCCCAAAATGATAAAAAAACATATATGTGTATGAAATTGCTTCAATCAATAGATAATTTTCGATAAAAGATGTTATAGTTACTAAGTACACATATTTTTTTGATACGAAGATTCTAAATCAAATGAAGGAAGAAGTGAAGAATTATTATAGTATTTATCATGCAACTTAAAAAGAGTGCTGGAAAATCTTAAAATAATATTTATAATAATTTTCTGATAAAATTCTAAATTAGTATCTCTGCGGGTCTACCACCTATTAGAGTTATTTTAAAATTCAGAGCAATTGTTATGTTAATAAGAAATCTTTGTATGTCTGATGGTTTGTGTGATGGTACATGGTTAAAAATAACAAAATTATTTGAATATAATATTAAAGCAGACATAATAAAACATCGGGCAAAAAGTATTCATACCAAACACTATAATAAATACTAAAAACAGACCTTCGTTACCATTCATTTTATACAGAACGAAATTTTCTTTAGTTAAAGCTTTTGCGATAATAATAAATAAATTACAAGGTCAATTTTTCGACGTGGTCGGTCTACACTCAAAAAAATTGTTTTAACACAATCAGTTAGATGTTGCCTCATCTAGAAGCAGTACTAAGGATAGTTTTTATATAGAAAACGAGAATAAAAATAACTATACAGTTAAAAATTTTGGTTGGAAAGAAATTTTCGATTAATTTATGAATAATTATCTTATTTTTACTAGTTACTTACTACAATTGATAAATCTTGCAGTTAGATATTGTCTTTTTTCAAATTGTGATGCTACCTCAAGAAAAAAAGTCCTGATTAAAATATTTTTTCCATGTTCAATATTATTACAAAGCATGAAGAAATAATGTCTTATAAAGTATACTTATGTTGGAAATTTTTTTTTTTTTCGAACTCTTGTACATCTATGCAGAAGATATATCAATTTTGCGAGTTGAGCTCTATATTGTGGGGTAGAGGGGGCTGTGGAGATGGGGGGAGGTGGGCCGAGGTGGCCTGATAATTGTGACCAGTGTAAGAACCTGTTGGGGAGATTCAAAATCTTTTACATTAATAAAATAAGGGAGAAGATGGAAGAAATTTCCCTCGCAAAGACTGTATGGGCGGGCTTTACTTAAATTTTGTTGGATCTGAATCAAAGAAATGTGAATCTAATTTTTCTCTATAT
>JAPYYV010006415.1:0-14327 GCA_030522625.1 Copidosoma aretas | reverse complement strand
CGTTACGGACAACGTGAGCGGGAGGTGTGCAGGAGTTAGTCCTGGTGTTTATACGTAGTCACCCAGTCAGGACTCAGGCAATACACCGAATTCCCCCTAACCCCTCCCATCCCTTTCCCATCCCTCTCCAAAGTGTCGAGCGCCACAAAAAAAAGGACGTATGGAACTATAATATATATATATATGTGTGTATATATATGTTTATACATTTACTGATGAATTTGGTTTAACGATGTCAAATGATCGCAATCTTAGCACACCAAAACACAAAACTACTATTGATGCGGTCTTTATTAGACATTTAAATAGATTTGAGCCAAAATTGTTCGTTTCTTACTTCAGCTACCATAAACCAATTTTATCAGTTTTCGAGATTAGCGATGATGATGCTGGTTATGATGATGGTTAAACACTAATTAAAATTATTGATGAAAGTTCATTTTTTGGAGAGATAATCTTTTTAATGCAAAAAATATGTAATAGCTCTGAAGTGTTAAATATTTTATGTAATATAAATTGTCATGCTTGTGTACGATAGCGCAATAAATAAATATTGTATTTTGTACATGAATAATAGTACTTTTATACTCATAGATAAAGCAATTCGTGCGAAATCATTCCCTAACCATTCCAAAATATTCAAAAATGCACAACGTTACTGTTAAAGTTTTCACTTCTGCCGGCACTCCCGGAATGCCACTGGTTTTTTGCTTTCCGCACCACTCTAGCGTCTACGACTCGTGTCGTGAATCTCTGGGCTCGCAAAGTGAAGCCTTTCCAGTATCGTATACTGAAAACTAATATATTAAGATATGTATGTGTATACGTAAAAAAAAAGTCGCCCCTCGGGCACAAAGTACAAACTTGAGGACGCGAACGGTACGGTTGTGAAACTTGTGTGCCCGAGTTGCGTAAATTGTTTTTCTAACCGAAGGCACGAAGTGCAAAGTGCAACTCTTTTCTGCCCTAGGGCATAAAATAATTTAAAGGGCATAATGTACTGCCCGAGGGCTCAAAAAGCGGCCCAAGGGCACAAAGATTCTGCCGCACTCTGTACCCATGGTAAGAAAAAGTAGTTTTCGTCACACATATGCATTTCTCTAGGACAGTCGCTGGGCTCCTGGGCGCTTTCTAAGTAACGCCTGAGGGATCATTGGCAACCTCTTCGTTCAAAACGCATGAGTGGCAGATCCTATTTTTGTCCCGAGGGTGTCCAAGGGTTGCAAAAGTGCCCGAGATAGGAAAATTAATTTTTGATATTGATTATTGTAAATACTTAAACTTTTATTAGTTTTTCAACCAAACTTTTTTTTTTTATGAATTATTTTCTAGGCATTGAAAAACATTTTCGAAAAATGGATTTTAGTTATTTTGTTAAACTAATTAATGATTATACTATTAATATCTTATTTTCATTATAATTAATATTAATTCACTTGGCACAGTTTTTTTAAATACGTATTGTTGGAGTAGGATGTAAAAGACAGATAAAACCTTCAGAAAAAAAACAATCATTGTAGACTACATAATTAATATTTTTTGTAATTACCCTCCGTATTTTTCATAATTCTGTCGATTATTTTCTAAAACAAGAATAGAATAGTCTTCTCTCTCCGTCGATTAACGGCTAATTTGCATCATGCCCAACACTCAACTATTGCACCTTAACGAATGATTCACAGATTTAATGTCAAAAGTACATATATTTTATGTTTATAATAAAAAAAAAGTATACATCCTAACAGTTCAAATAATTTTCGCAAAATACCACTACTTTAAAGCTGCGCAAAAGCCTCATTGCTGATAACTTACACGATTGGAATCGTTTGATTATTACGTATAATTTTATTCATCAAATTTATCTATATTGCTAAGTATGGCTTGGTTCGCCTACTATTTCAGCGCTTCTTGGCGGCAGTGGAGTCTGCCACAGACAACGAGTCTGTGCAAGTAAGAAGGAAGTGGCATGCTTCTTGCTTCCGCTCCTTTACTTCTCCTGCATCTGCCAGCCCGCGCGGTCGTGTTTATTTAAGCAAACAATCCTTGCGTACTTAGTTACACAAGATACAGATTTGGTTTTACAGTTAGTTGTCGTTATTAATATTACTAAAGTAATTGTGATGTATTACATAAGCAACTGTTACATTGCACAGCTAGAAGGATTATGCTAGAAAAAGAAGTTTAGTGTTAGAAATAACTTAAAGATTGTGATAAATTGATCATATGTTATTGTGTTTAATATAATATTAAGTGTACTTAGTTAATTAGCTCGAAGCATTCTTCTCTCTCACAGCATCTCCATTTGGATTGAAATTTTTATTAAAGCATATTTTATGTCGTATTTTGATATGAATTCGTTAAAAAAATGTGTACACCATGTAAATGATAACAACAAATATGAAATCAGTGTGATATAGCAATAAATCAAGGGTGGTATGGAAATTTGCTTAAAACTGTTATCATACAAATTTATAAAAAAATAATATAAATGTACGCTGCTTCATTATTAAGACAAGCTCAAACCAATCAAAGACAATAAAAACTGTGACAAGAGCGAAATTGTTAGAAAAGTTTTATACGTACGTTGCCCATCATGTATGATAAGGACAAAACGGTATAATATCGGAATGTTTGCAAGGGTATTTACGGGGCACCGGGTCTCTAAAATTGAGCAGAAAGGGGGCAGGGGGGAGGTTGTAGGTAGGTGTGGAAGGTTTACTCTAGATTTTGTAGGGTTAAAATCACTGAGAAAAAAAAATTATTTTCTTATTTTGCGAGAGGGCTGCGACACAGTGGGACAAAACCCCAAGAAAGGTTTTAAAGTTCTCGCTCTAACGGAATTTTGCTTCAAAAAATAATTGTCAGGTACGTTTTTCCTTATCCTTGACTCAAGTCCTAGAATCCGCTTGCCTCGCATGTCTACAATATTATATGAATTGTGCAGGTGGCATCAAAGGTTTTGACCAAGAAAAAAAGCAAGTAGAGATTTTTGTGGTACTAGAGGGTGCTTAATACAAATCTGATGTAGGTTTTGTAATAAAAACTTGTTGCAGCATTTTTTTTACAAAAAAAGTGAGTGAAAAACGTTATAACTATAAGCAAAAAATCATTTTTATGGTTTTCAGGGCGTTTTATTGCGAATATATTGTTTGTTTCGAAAACAAAAAGTGATCGAAAAACGTTAAAACTAGTAGCGTCATATCATTTGTATAATTTGCAGGGTCTTTCATTATTATTTAGTTTTCTGTTGAGCAAAAAACAATTGGTAACAATTTGTCCAAACGAACATTAGGTTAAGACGTTAAAACTAGCAGCTACGTATCATTTTCATTGTTTCTAGGGACGCTTATTACAAATAAATAGAAAGTAATGGTTGACGGAATCAAAGATACATTTTTCCAAAGGGTTCTTTGTAAAAAATATAGCAATAAATTTATAAAAATTCATGATGTGTATTACTGACATACTGTACTAACAAAGATTATTTACTACAAAAAAAGAATATTGTAGGTGTTATAAAAAAAGTTTACTCGTTATTTTTATATTGAACGTCTAGATATTCTCGATGAATTATACAGTTTTAAACCATTTTCTCTCATCTTTATTTTTTAAGCTTGTATTCCACCTTAAAAGGCAATATACAAAATAAACATAGATCACTCTTAAAATATTTCTATAAAAGGCATTTGGTGCTATTGTTTACATTGAATTGTACATTTTTTTTTTTGATTTTCACTAAAAAACGTATTAAATTATTTAGCGATTAAATGTATTGAGTAATTTTTTGAAATATATATATACTCGTATATATATACATATACATATATATACATAGAATCTTGTCCAAAAAATTTAGAAATGAAAATAGTTGAATAAAAAAAAAGTTTGAACCATTATAATGAGTTTGTTCGTTCAGTTACCAATATCTAAACTTACAGTATGCGAATCGGAAACAAATATTTTTTAATTTGTATGCAGTGATGCCCTTGAATGGAACTAGGATATAAACAATCCGTAAAAAGTGTTATAACTGCATAAGCTGTGTATGTACACTGTCTCAGTGGCTCATACGGTATATTCCTTTATCAACTGAAAGGCACTACAACAACAGTGCTGCTTTTCTAAGGGCTCAGCTCACTCAGTTTAAAAAATCAGTCAGATCGAGTTCGTAGAAAGTAAATATTGTAATGCCAAAGAGTTTATAATACCGCGTTAAATATTGTCGTATATAAAATCCTTCTTGATTTTGATTTTGTAACATAAGTTTGTGTTGGTATCAAAATAATACAATTATCTACTAGTGTAAACAATAATGGTTCTGACATGGCTTTATCCATTTCTTATAAGGATTTTATGTTTATGCCGAGCCGCGATGGTCAGTTGTCGTTTGACGAGCAAAAAACTGTGCTTAAATACTTAGTGCAAAATTTTGGATTCTATAAAATTAGTTATTTGATGAACAATTAATTGAAAGAATCGCTTAGAAAAAGTTTTTTTAGCAACGTAAAAAAATGTTTTATGCTTTGTCAAAAAAAAGATAAAATCATGACGCCTTTAAAAAAATCAAGTTATACTGGATGAAAAAAATTTTAAATGGATGAACTAGTTAAATAGTTAAATAGTGCATTTAGTTAATTAAAAATGTTTAGTACTATTGTAATTCTAAAGTAAATGAAAATTTTTTTCTAAATACTATCAGAACTATTTCGTAGATTCGAATACAATTAGCAGGACGATATACAAATTATTTTCCAATGTAATAAGGGTATAAAATACGCAATGAGTCGAGCAATGAGTAATGTTGCACAACTTCTTCGAGCTAGATCGTATAAAAAATTGGTAAATACTTGTGCTCTACATTATTCATCAAAATATTGATCCTGACATGTGAGAACTAATTAGCTTGTATTTAAAATAATTCTTTCAGATTAATACTTGTTTTCTTTACAATACCAAAGAATTTTTTTATTTACGGCTGTAATTGTATTCGAATTCGTCGTATTTTTATCTTATAGTTACAGAGAAATTAAGTTTGCATAGTAATCTAGTTTAGATTTATTATTGTTTGCAAATCAAATAACAAATGTATTTCAATATAATATATTTAATCTCATCGATAATTGAATACAGCAGTACAACACATTATGATATGTGTTATTGATTACATTTTCATGGAGATCTACTGCTTTCATCGATAAAAAAAATAAAAAAAAAATAATGAAGAATAAACAGCAAAAATCGAATCATTGCTTGTGAATGGAGAACGTGATCATTTGACAGTTCCTCAGCCAAAGAGTAAATAAGTCACTTAAAATTTGCCATTTAATCTACAGTAATATCGAATATCTACTAAACAAAGAAAAGTAATGATTTTGTCGATCAATAATAATTTGTTATCAATTTTAACGTGAACAAATATGTTTCTAATAATATTGTAAAATTTAAACACATTCTAAATAAAGTTGTGATGCAGAAAATGACTCTTGAGAAAATCATAGTTTTGCTTGGTTTTCATTTTCAAGTATTGTTCCTTCCAGCTTAAGGCAAATGATTTATAGTTTATCGAATAAACATAAGAATTATTACAAGAATTTCTGTAAACTGCACAAAACCTGTTACATGTTCATTGTTGACAACATTAACATACTTTTTACTGACTTGACTAAGTAACTAGCTTAAATTCGAATGGCTATTATTATTATTATAATTATTATTATAATTTCTTATCATCGATTTTCGGATCAATTTTTCCATCATCCGTATTATAATTTCCTCGTTGTCGTGCAGCATACTTAAATCGTCCGCGTATCTCAGTATTTGCGCGGTGCCGTTTGGAGTTATCTCCTTTTCATCTTCCAGAACATGTCGAAACGCGTAGTATAAAACCAAATTAAACAATAACTGAGATAACATGTCCCCTTGTTTTAAACCCTTGAGTAGTTCAAACTGTTCGGAAAGTTTGTTCTAAACGCGAATGCTCCCACAGCTGTCTTACATGCAAACGCGTATCGGAGCGACTAATTTCTTTGGAAATCCAAGAGAGACCGGGATATAATATACTTTTTATTTGATACTTGAGTCGTACACTTTTTTAAAGTCTATAAACAGTCACCCAAATTCTTTGTTAAACTTCCATTGTTTGTATATTATTTGTCTGATAGTCAATATTAAGTCAATAGTTGATCTGTTACGTCTAAACCCATATTGATGGTCCCCTATGATATCTTTCGCGAAAGGGATTAATCTGTCCTAGAGGACAATAAACAAGACTGTATTGCAGGTCGGAAATAATGAAATACTCCTGTACTTATTAAAGACGGGCTTATCCACTGTCTTAAAAGTCACAATAATGACTGATTTAGTTCATTTCTTGGGCATCTGTTCCTCTCTCTAAATTTGTTTAATGAAACCGTGTATCTTCATACTTAACCATTTCTCCCCGCCCTTGATTAGATTACTGGGCTCACTGTCTATCCCCGTTGCTTTATCGTTTTCGAGCATAGATATATAAGCCATAGAGGAAACACGGGGTACGGCTGCCTGTAAATGAACACAAAAAGAGAGACCAATGCTCAATAGTTCCCTCTGACTTTGTCTCGCTGAGCTGCGATTGGCTCTTACGTGCTTGGTGTGGTTTTAATATCGAAATCAGGCAGATGATTAGAAATGATACAAACCAATAAAGTTTGTGATTCAATACCATGGCTTACGAAGTTAAATAAATATATTGTTAGTGTGCAATAAGTCCCTCAGCATTTAAATGTAAGTTACTTGACATCTGTACATTGCAGGTGAAATTTATGAGATGGTATATAATTAAACATATCAATAAAATTTGAGCGATAAAGCTAAAATGTATTTATAGAAAGAAATATGTAATCGTATCAACTTTATCAACGTAACACACTTTCAATCGTTTAAAATATTTAAAATTATCTAACAATGACATTGAATGAGATATACATGATATATTACAGCCCAGTAAAAATAGTAATTTTATTATTCCGCATGCGGACTCATTCTTTTACATCGTTAGCAAGTTTAGCCTTAAGTGCCATTCGAATATCTATCTATTGAGATATGATTAACAAAATTAATTGCGACCTGTGATCCATAAAAGCCTTTTGTTCTTGGAAGTGATCATCACTGAAAAATATTTCTGGGCAATGAATTGAAGGTTTCAAGAGTAATTTTTGTAAAAAGATTTTGTATCATAGTATTACGATTTTGTCTCATGGCTTCTTCTGTTACTTTGCAAATAATGTGTACATCATCTGAAACAAACTTTAACCTCCCCCCCCCCCCAATTTCTTATATTGATCAGTTTACTCCTCTTATCATTTGTACTTCCAACTATCAACTAAAGGCATAAGATACAGTGAATTTTTTTCTCAAGAACATTCACAACTGCTCCTGCAACGTAAGCTGTTACCTCGTAAGCATATTCGTTAAATATCAAAGATGTTGATGTACTGTAATTATGATCCAAAAAATACCTTTTATTATGATAATAATTGTTTATATCAACTGAAAAAAGTGGTTGGGGTAGTGTTGGTAAAGCTTGATTATTTGTAGATGCATGTTTTTCTTTCTTTACAGTATTCACGTAGGTTTCTTGATTACTTTGTACAATGTTATCATTGTTTTCATCCATTGACAGCAAAATAGTCTTGTCTATAGGTAGGCAGTTTGCAGAGTTGGATGTAACACAGGACATTTTGTGAAAAGTAAGTTTTTCGTATGCGGATAAAAACTGTGTTGTTGTTGGATTATTGTTGTGTCCATTCATGCTTCTTATAAGTGAGAAAAACAATTCAACGTTATCTTTGCTTAGCTTATAACTCAATAAGTAATTTCAATATTTGTTGCTAATTTAATGAAAAGCAAGATTGTATCAGCTAGTTAAAGCAATAGTAAATCCCAAAAAACCTGTTTTTACCAGTCTACTCTTCAAAACTGATATACCTCGGTAAATTATGTGCGAACTTTTCTTACTTTTAATCGGTTCGGAAAATTCTAACTTTTCGATGTACCCTATGATGCATCAACTTTTTTTCGCAATACTGGAAGTAAATCTTGAAATATTGGTAATCAAGTGGGATTTCTACTCAATTGACATCAAACGTTCAGCAAATCAAGCAATTTATTAATTTTTTTTACCAAAATCGGCAGTTAATCCAGAGTTACATACCTTTAAATCTAATCACTTGCTTTTCACAAATCTTAAAGCTACAGCTGTACTTTTACTTGAAACGGGCGTTGCCAGAAATACTTTTATTTTTTCGTTAGTAAATTTTACATGTCTATTACTAATTTTATTGGCACAGTGTAACTTTTCGCTCTTCTGTTTCTCATTTAAATTAACAATATACTGACAAACAATAATGTCACGATTTTCAAATGTAAAAGGACCTTTTAAAGCAAAATAATTTCTGCAGATTTTTAAGTAATGACATGGATCGTAAAATATGTTTACGAGTTTTGAGGTACTTGGATAATTATTGTAAGGTTTGAAAATTTGTTTGTTATAATTTAAATTCGCTCCTAAACTTTAGCAAGTAGTTTTGTGTGCAGGGTCACTATCAAGCGTAATGCTCATAACTATGATTTCTTTATCTCCCCAGTGATTGTAAGTCTTTAAAAAGCATCGCTTTTTTGACACTAGTAAGCGAATTTATGCGATACTAATATTATTTTCAATGAAGTAACTGATGTAATCGATTAAACATACAACAACATGTTAGAATTACTTTCAACTTTCACATAATATTATAATCTATAACGTTGTGTTTTCTAACTTTCACCCTTCACTGTTATGCGTTCTTTTCCTACATATATATCTTATATTTTTACATATATCATCTCCTGCCTGCATATCTGTCCATTATCTTTAAATCCTATGTTTCAGACTGATATTATTTCATTTTTTTTTTCCTATTTACATAGCAATGTGGGCTTTAAATATTTTTTTTATTGCTGATTCTACAGTCCATCACTTACAAACTTCTAAACTCACCTATACCTTTTTATTTTTGCATTATTTTCCCGTTCTACTTTTTGTTTTTTTTTTCTTACATTTTACGGATGATAGCGTTGTCAATTAGCATATAGTTTCTCTGTATTTTGTTATTGACAACATTCTTTTTTCCTTTCGAAAATAATCTATGATTTTATCAAGTTTACTTTACTTTGTAGCTCTTTTCATAAATCCAATAGTTGTACAATCCTCTACTTTCTCATTTACTATAACTTCATTCAATATATTGTACTATTTTTATTCATTAAGCCCGTTAATTCTTCGATTAGTCATAAATATTGTTACTTTCTCTTGTCCATTTTTGTAATGTGCAAAAATTAAATTTATTTCCTGTTTCTTATGCCTATTTTAAGGCTAACTCTTCCTGCCTCCATTTGTGATGTATATCCTGGTATGTTTATATTTAAACCTAACATGATATTTGTAAATCTGAATCTATTTTTTTCCCTTTTTCTTTCCTTTCTTATTTCCAAATCCACACATTACTTGCCCGCCCCCAGCTTCCGTATATGATCGCATCCAGCGAGATCAGGCTACCTCGCGCGTGCGGCGCATTTTTCGCTTAAGCACAGTGTGTTCGACTCGCTTGAATGGACAGATAAAAATCTAACAAGATAATAAAAAAATGAAAAAATATATATTTTGACCTGCTCTTTATGATGGTGCTCATTTTTTTTGCTTGGAAACTTTTTTTGTGTTAGTATACGTCTTTGTATTTTTTGTCGTTGTTCTGAAATTTGCCACATGTTGAAAAATCAAATTCACATGAAATAAAAAAGATACACCCGGATCAAATGTCTTCTTAAAGGATCGTACCACAAAATTTGTCTAACGGATCGTACAATACCGTATTTGGTTTACCGTACTACCATAATCGTATGTTAATCGACTGAGAGAGTAAACCCTCTCAACAAAGAAGAATTTTCAGATTGGGTGCAAGAGTATGTAAAATTATCAAATTCGAAGAAAAAGTTTGCCAATGGAAGAACTGGACGGCACTGGACAGAAGGTTTTTGTAAAATTCGCCCAAAACTCACAATAATGATGGCACGAAATTTGATCCAAACACTAGCCAAGTTAACTAAAGGGCATTTGAGAAAATAGTTTCCAGGAGTCCGTTTGTTCTTGAAAAGTAAAAACTTGCCCACCTTAAAACTTTTTAAACACTTTAATTGTGATAAGACAAGTGTAGAGTTGTGCTTAAAAGCCAAAAAAGTCATTCCCAGAGTAGGATGAAAAAGAGTGTAGAAGCAAGTTGAGGGTTACGAGAAAGTAAAACTTTGCAACCATGTTTATGTACAAAACTTAGGGCTCTTGTACCTTTTCTATGGTAGTGTACAAATATAATGGTGCTATTCTGGATGAATTTTTAATAAATTGTCCACGTAATTGGGGCTGAAAAGGTCTAAAAGTGGTTAGCAGACAACGAAGACTTTTTTTTATACATAGCAAATGTATCTTATCCTTGGGAAATAGTAAATGAGCTTGAGTTGTCCATAGTAATTTACTTGAATTGTTATTCATCCCATGCTTCTATATTACTGATAAGATTCTGCAGATATCACAATAAGGAAATATTAAACTGTTTCCACACTTAAACTACATATTTTAAACGTTAGATGTGTCTTTCCTTGCACCTTTTGATGCAAGCTGTTTAAAAACTGTCAAAAAGCAGAATACAGATAATAATTTAAGTTGTCTGAGAAAAGAGCCTAGTCCAAATATTATCAAAGTAAGACTTGAGAACATGAGAGATGAAGATTTAATTGTTTAAAGTAGCTTTAAGTGCATTGGATTATTCAATAAAAATGCTATAAATTTTGGTATATTCAGTAACAAAAAGAACATGAAAGCCTTAACTACACCAGAAATAGCTCTTCATTGAGTAGGTAGTGGATTTTTAGAAGAATTTGATAAATCTCTTAATCAACATTTACAAAACGATTTTTAAGTATCTATGTCGAGTAGAATATATAATAGTAATGAGGAATTTCAAGGTTTTTCTGAGTATTGGATATGACTCAAAAAAAATTTGAATGTAAATTCAAAGAGCATAGAGAAAGATGATGAAGAATTAGCTTTTACGCAGTCAGAAATAATTCTTGGTACCTTATTGACATCATAAGATAGGAGAACAACAGTGGTTATGTTCATTTATTATTAAAACTTTTTTCATCTATATATTTTGTTTGGCGGAAGAATGAATTATTATACTTTAATCGCATTTACACTGTTTAAAAATTATCTATCTAAAGAAAATTTTTTTTTTTCATGAATATGATTAAAACAGTTTATTTTTATCATACACTTTGATAAACTATTTATGTGACGAAATTTTTTTTGCTTGAATCTGATGTTCTATGCTGTCGGAATTTGTTCTTTAGAGCCTAGGAAAAACAATGCCAAAACATTAGCAGTAATCTTTCTTTTTGCAACATCGATGTATTATTCAAACGTTTTCGAGTAACTGGCCTAAAATATGTACCTTTACTTGGTAAGCGTGCAAGTGTGTTTGGTTATTTGGTTGTAAGTAAATGAGGTGTCTTAAGTGGATTTGAAGGATCGGCTTTGGCTGCTTCCGGTTGTTTTCGGCAATATTCGACGATGTTAGAGGGCTTTCATGAGGTGATTTATCTGTAATCGAAATGATTCGTCTGTTTTCGGCCGAGTTCGGTGATATAGTATCTTTCGGGTGACTCTGGCCATCTTTGTTTATGAAAATACGCATTGGGTCAAAATTTCTAAGTTTTTTAGGGGTGGGGGGGTTGAGAAATCCTGAAAATTTTCTAAGTTGTTGTGGCAGGGTCGAGCGGGGGGTGATAAGGAGGGTTAAGAAAAAACCTTGTCACATAAAAAATTTATCAAATTATATGATGAAAATAAACTTTTCTAATCAAATTTATGAAAGAAAAATTTTTGTAATAAATATTTGTTAAAAAGTGTAAATGCAATTGGAGTATAACAAAGAAATTCGAACAAGGATTTTCCGTGAAATCACGGAGAAAACAATTGATTTTTTAGGAGGTGGCCAAAGATGTGGCGAGTGGGCGGTAAGGGGGGTTAAGGGGGTACAAAAAAATGACGATCACTTAAAACACGTCAAAATATAACGAACTCACCCGTTATTCGAAAGGGGGTCTAATGAGCTTATGAGAGGGGCGTGGTAAGGGGGAGCGAAAGATTTTTAGTCCTTATCACTATAAATATATGCATAAACCGACACGGTAGCGCAGTGGTAGAATCGCAGCTCCGTCGATCAACGATGTCCAGCAGCATTTGGCGCGGCTAGTACTTTGATGGGTGGCCGTTTAAGTCTCGCCGTTTCGCCTTTGCTGTTGGCTTCGAGGATCGATTAACTGTTTCTCTGTCATTGCCGATAACGTAATCGGGAGGTGTGCAGGAGTTTAGCCCTGGTGCCTATGCCCAGACGTGGGCATAGACTCCCGGTCGGAACTCAGGCAATACACCAGGCCGCTCCGGGCAGGGTTTTTCCGAAGTGGTTTCCCCAACCCACAGGACTCGTCCTGGGCGAATGCGGAACGGTTGTTAGTCACTCCCTACCCCCTCCCATCCCCCTTCCTTCCCTCTCCCAAGTGCTGAGTGCCCTGAGTAGTGCCCTTTTCATAAGAAGCCGGACGTATAGCACTATAATATAAAAAAAAAAGGTTTATACGTACATAGTAGGATATATGCATATATTATTGTTGATAATTATCACTGATATACTACTAGACAAAAATATTTATGTACATATATACATTAAGATGAAATGCAGTAACAAAAAAAACAATTTATAATTAGTTTTTTATCTTTTCCACTCTTCTTGTACCTTCGAATAAATTTTCTTAATGAATGATTGATGTCACTCTCTCTCTTTTTTGTTTAACTTTTTTGTTAGGATGGACTTGATATTTAGAACTTGATATTTTTTTTTTGTTGCAAAGTTGTATCATTTAATGAAATATTGATCATTTCTCATGAAAAATTCTATTTGGTCCGTCGGATAGATAATTCAAAATTTTTAAATACATATTTTTTCTTTCTTACAAAAACATATGCACAATATTTCAGGTAAAAATTTCGTGAAGAGAAAGGTCTAGAAGCAATTTAGTGAAATTCCGTCGCACGGCGATTTAGCTGTGACGTTTGACTGTTATTTATTCAGATTTTATTTAAAAACTTTTGATATTTCGAGACTATCTTAATGTCGTAAGGTTCTTTTACGTATAGAAATTCATAAGTTTTAGGTTTATAACCATACTGCCCCATTTTTTTCTTTCATTTCTTCGTTATTACCTAAAAATAGTGCAAAGCGCCAAAATTACGCTTACCATATACTTTTCTATCGTCAGTATATTTTTGCAGTCTAGCCGCGAAATAAAGATAAAAAGCTGAGAAATAGAGTAATTGATAGAAGTCTTATATAATTTTTAACAAAATATTACCTTCCAACATCAAGCAAACCCTGCAACTTGAAAAGTTATTTATGAAAATCAGAGTTTATAACAGAGAAAAGCAACAGCCACGTATCTGTGCGACAATATTTTACTAAACTGGTTATAGACCTTATTCTATGCATTATTCTCACCTAAAATTTTTAGCAGATGCTTTTGAGACTATTTAGAACCGATCGGTGCAAAACATTTTTAGGATTTCGTAACAGTTTTTGTTGATTAAAGCAATAAATATTTTTAACGATTGAAGATAGAATTTATTTTCCAAGACAACAAAAATACTTATCAAGTTCTGAAAATAACTGTGAGAAAGTGTAAGCCCTGCGGCGCACAGTGGAAGATAAAGCACTTTTTTTTCCATAAATAAAATAACTCTATTTCTACCCAGCCGATTTAACGAATGTTTTTTTAGAATAAGGGTTAGAGCATACGGATCACTGGAAATTCAGTCCAAACTGTAGATGGCGCTGCTGGAATTTATGAAAAATGGCTGAAGCGACCAAAATTAAGAAAACTTTAATAACAATTCAAGTGTAAACACTTTGGACACAGTTATTCTCACCAAAATAAATAAGAAACTATCAACTATATTGCCACGTAAGAATACAATGCATTGTGAGTCTACATAATATTAGTCAATTTAATATGGCCGTAAATAAACGGTAAAAAAGGTAATTAAAATGTCCTTTTTTTCCATAAATAAAACAACTCCAGTTCTACCAAACCGATTTCGACAATTTTTTTTTAAATGAAGGTAAGAGCATACAGATTACTAGAAAATTAGTCCGAACTGTAGATGGCGCTACGAGCATTCGTAAAAAATGGCTGAATTGACA